>CACRXK020009358.1:0-19258 GCA_902702795.2 Paramuricea clavata
ATCTTGCTTGTTTGGGTTATAGAGACCTCTAGCATATATGCTACTCGCACTAGTTGTAATCAAAGACTAATTTATTGATAGAATTAAGTAAATATATATACAAGCATTGACAGGCAATTAGGATATATGATATGGGTGTGTGTGTGATGAGTTAAGCCTGGAATGAATTAAGTACAGGATACAACAGTCACCCACGCCCGCGATCATTGATGAACTTTCGACTTTGCTAATGCTTTCGTTTCTCTGGGTGTAAATAGACGGGGAGAATTAGTTCCCTCGCCCTGGGCTTACTGGCTCGGAGAATTACTACCTGAAAAAAGCAAGCAGAAACTCGATGTTTCGACCTAGCCTTTCGACGTAAGGAGACAGTGGCGGAAATTCACTTTTTCCGGTGTGGGGGGAGGGGGCAAAGCCTCCTAAATTTCCGACATAACTTTTAAATTTCCGACAACCCCCTCCCCCCATTTGCACTCTAAAAGACTGTTTCTGTCCTTCTTTTCGGTCAAAATTTCGGAAAATTCGGCAATTTTCCGTAAAGGTGGGATTTCCGCCACTATAACGAGACATTGTGAGGTTTAGATTAGTTAAACCAAAATTTCCAGGTTATTTGTCCAAGCACCCCATCATTCGGGTCGCAGGGCTGAAATAATCCTCATTCATGATATCTGTGAATATAAGATATTAGTATAAACCTACTAGTAGGCTATCACATATCGTGCCTTCTGATTAGCTACGTTACTAGTAGGCTATTAGTGATAGCCTACTAATAGAAATTTCAATCAAAATGGCGGAAAATTTCCGTTTTGCACTTTTGCCGAAGTGTCTGATGATTTTTTGGACGACTTGTTGAACAATTCTGTACTAAAAACCCCCGAAAAAAGTAACAAAAATATGGATTGGCAATTTTTAAGGGTAAGAAAATAGACAAAATAACATACACCCAATGAAATTTTAAAATAAAAATTAAATTTTGTAAAACTCTTTACGCGAAATATTTGTTTACCTTTAATGGTTTTATAATGTGTTTTTTTTGTATTTTTGTATTGTGTTTGCAGCCTAGTTGTAAATTAATGATAAAGTTTATACTAAAACAATTAGACAACTCGGCCTCGTTGTCTATGAACAAATAGTCAACTCGGCTTTGCCTCGTTGACTATTCGCTCATAGACAACTCGGCCTCGTTGTCTAATTGTTAATTATGAGATGCCTTTACAACTAACTTTATTTCACAGGCTCGTATCTAGTGGAAGTTGTCATACGCGGTAAAACACGCTATTTTGATGCGAAAAATTACGACGGCACGAATGTGGGGCGATTTTCCAACCAAAAGGGTGTATTAAAAGCTCTCAAAGATGTCAGACGACGATCAGACAGCAGAGTCTTCCCTTATTTTGAAGAATCGGAGTGGAAGGACGTTAATGACGATTTGGCAAAGGAAGCTAACGCGTGTTATAAGCTAGATGGAAGTGAGCTCCAGGTTTTCTCGAAGATCGACATTGAGCCGAGTGATGATCCAGTTGAGATATTCACGTCGTATGGTGATATTAGATCGTTCTGGATCGCTGCAATTGTCCGAGAACCGACAAATTTCCCCCAAGAGATGGTGAGAATTGTCAGAAAGCTTTTCAACGCTTCTCGCAGCAACTGGTCACTGGAGCAGAAGGTCCGTTGGGGAAGCTGCGAAGATTTAATTGATGAAAACGGGAAGGTGTGTACTTTCATTGAAGAATAATTTCACTATATGTGTTCTTGCGGATGTTTAAAAAAGAAATGATTTAAAATTGCTTTCAATCTCACAAAACGGCTATTAGTATCAAATTTGTTATATATATATATATATATATATATATATATATATATATATATATATATATATATATATATATATATATATATATATATATATAACCTCAAATAAATGTTATCCTATCCAGGAAGGCCTAACTTAAATTTTGATGTATAACACATGCATTTTTGTTTAGTATTACCCAAGATATTGGTAAATCAATTTGAATATGCAATTCCAAAAGGTTCCAAAACTAGCTGAAAATAGCCTATTAAATACGAGTAAAGGAAGTTAACGATATATGAAGAACACAAAGGCAGTAAATAACGCGTTTATCATGGAAAATTAAATAACTATATTCTTGCACGTGTGACCATACTATCGAACGAACGTTGGATTTATTTGCTGATCAAAGTTATGGCAATCAGCAATAATCGCTTCACGAAGCTGTCTCAAATTGTTCGGTTGTTGATCTAATTTAATTCCCTATAGCTATGGGACATGGAAATACTGCGAAGCAATTCTTAATTAAAAGAGCCATGTTTTTCGAAATTTTGTTGCTTTTCAAGTGATAATAAAACAAATAAATAAATAAGGAAAATCATTCGTTACACGTTTCAATTCAAATTAAATTCATACAAGCGAATATGTCTGACGAAACTCTAAAATTTATCAAAACAGTTTAATAGGCCATTTTTAGCCAATTTGTTAGATTTTCAAAAATTCGTTCCAAATTTTATTTGGCGATATCCCAGTCAATATTGCACGTAAATAAACATACTATAGCTCAAAATTTAAGTTAGACTTTTATGAATACAGCTACGTTTATTTCAGCGATGTAACATTTATAGTTTTTTCGCTGTACTAAATCAAACGCGTGAACTTTTTTTTGCGCCACCCGGTATATATATATATATATATATATATATATATATATATATATATATATATATATATATATAGACTATATATATATATATATATATATATATATATATATATATATATATATATATATATATATATATATATATATATATATATATATATATATATAATATATATATATATATATATATATATATAAGGGCTTAAACTCAAGCAAATTGTCTGAAATTTTGTACAGTAATTAAAAACCGAACAAATTTTCTACCTATTAACTCAAAATATGATTAAAGCTTTTAAAATTCGTGCGAAAGCCATTTCTAGTTTGTTAGAAAAGACACCCCCCCTGGTTTACAGAATTTGAGTTCAAGAAATTTTTGTCATTATTCTACATTATAAACACCCAAAGAAGCTATATACATCAAAAACTGGATACTAATAGCTGTTTTGCGAAATTGAGAGCAATTTCAAATCTGTTCAGTTTTTTTATACACCCTGCATGTATCAGAGATTTCAGTATAGTTTATGCGATTTGTAAAGAAACTTTAATGAAATACGCTTGGGCTGTGTGTTACCTTAACAGCTTATTTGATGGAAAAAAGTGCGAATCCTGTCCCCTACACGGCGTCCAAAGCTCAATGTCGCCAGGCCTTATACCTGAATGTAAGACTGTATAGTATCCATGTTTGTTTGTAAAGCAATGAAAACAATGTTCAAAGGGCGTTGATAAGTACACAGGTGCTATCGAAGCGTACTGTATTACTATTAATAATATATATAAAGATATTACTCGACTGTGATTGGTTGATTTCAGTGCAGTTAATCCCAAAAAGCAGTGCAATTTTCTGTAATCACAGTGCAATTTTCTGTAATCACAGTGCAAGTTTTTGTAATCACAGTGCAATTTTCTGTAATCACAGTGCAAAAATCTGTAACAAACTGATCTGATTGGTGGAAAAACATTGTGATGATTAACTCAACCAATCATTTTAAAACAATTTAGTTTGAGGTCTTTGAAAAACTCACTCGTGCATGTTATATGCAAATTGCACTCGAAACCTTGCTATTACCTATACTAATAGTATTTCATGTATATATTATTAAAGTAATATAGCACGTTTCTTGTATAGTATGCACTTTGCCCTTAATTAAGACAGTCCTTTCTCTATTACTATTGATTGAAAACCAGTTTCAAAAATATCAATATAAAAAACTCATCTCTTGCATATCGACACATTCCGCATCCAAAAACCACAGTCGTTTCGAAATGCACGCATGGTTACCAGGCCTGGACGTTAGCTATATACATCTTTTGCCTTTGCACAATTAAATTTCTCTCGTTCTCCTGAAATTAAATAAGCTCGGATCAAATGAGGATAAGAGTGCATGGGAATTGGCAGCCATGCACGCGACTCATATATGATGTGCTCTATTTAAGTCAAAACTTTTATCATGTTCATTTTGAAATCAATGGTTGATTGGCTCTGGGGAGTGCGATTGGTGGTAAAATCGCATCCGTGGTTCAACCAATCGTACTAGAGTGCCGTCCTCAACCAATCATATTTAATCGCATGATTCAAAAAGCAATCACGAGTTGTTAAGAAAAGTGTGATATGGCAATGAGCAGAACGAAAAATTTACATTTGTCTGCATGATTACTCTATGAAATATGGTCAAAATGCCAACAAAAGAAACTTTAAAGGCAATTTTCCATTGCAGTCGCTTTGCCCGCTCGGGCGGAGCGGGCTTTGAAAATCTGTTCACGCGGGCGTGACGGGCTTCAGAAACAATGAACGCTCCGCCTGCGCGGGCAAAGTGACTGCAATGGAAAATTGCCTTAAAGTGTCAGGTGAAACAATCGTAGTTCCGATGTTTGAACGCACAAAACTGCATCAAATTAGCTCTATCAAATCACTCATAAGACCAATAATATGTTTAAACTTAGCTATACTTGTGTTAACATCTTATTCTTTAAGAATTTCGTCGTTTTTCAAACGAAAAAATACAGTTTGATAAAACTGTCTTGTTCGCTTATTGTTGCTATGCTACGGCATTCAGGGAGGCACCGTGGTGTCCACGGTTGGCACAAAAGACAGCAAATTCGGCCACGTACAAATAACTTTCTGTCGTTAGTTTGGAATATAACGAAACTTCCTCACAGGAGAGAACTTGCCATTCCTAAAAATCCTATCGTTTTTGATTTTCGATTTGGTTACATTTTGGCGGGAAAATCACGTGCTAACTTTGGCGCCAAAAAATTAAACACGAGATTTGGACATGCTAGGAACATTTTTGAAGAGAACATTTTTTATTTTTATCTTCGTAAGGACATCCCGCAGCCAAATTAAACACGTTAGACAAATTAAAGTATTTTACCTTTTTGTTAATCTGGAAGAACAAATAAAACATAATGTTTCAACCTGGATTCAAACCCTTCAATTAACATTATATTTCCGGCTTACAAAAATGTTTTTAAAAGATTTCACTGATAAATATAACAAAGTGGAAATTTTGTAATCACGCGTATGATTTCCGTCCAAATTACACTCCATGAATTACCATTAAATACTAGGAGTTACTATCGCAAGGAAAATGCTGCCGATATGTACATGCAGGATGTACTACAACCAAAAAGTGTCTTTTTCACTGTATGTTTCTACATCAATGACCTCGTACAATTGTATAAAGTATAAACACGGTGGTCAAATGTGTATAAGCGTGGAACGTGTATCGTGGGTTAAATTTAAACTAAAGTTGTAAAAGCAGCAATAATAATCTGTAATTCTTGAAAAAGATCTTCTATACAACATTCAAGGTCTGTTTAATTAATCAGCATTAAATTTTGAACTTTCGTTTAGCCTAGTGACTTATTTCAATGCATCAAAACAATTCTGCCTTCCCTCATGTAAACACCCCAAAGATACCTGTTCAGGAGGTAGGAAAAGTGCAATTTGAATATCAAATACCTTGCACAAAGTCAAAGGTCGGCTAAATGTTCTAATTCTACTTTCTTGGCGTGGGCAGTTTTAAATACCTTCAATGCTTATAATTTCTTGCTTTTGTACATATAATTATAATATTTTCAGTGGCAAAGCTAGCCATAGCAATAGGTCATGCTATGCAAGTTTTTAATGAATTACATCATTCAAATAAATGCAGGTTTATTAGCATATAGCACGTTCAACCACGAGCATACTTAGAGTGGATCGATATCGCAAATACCGAATACCGATATACCGCCATCAGAACACAGGTAAATACCAGCATAACGGTATTTTTAACGTTTTTTTTAAAGGACATTGGCAACCAAAATTTTTATTGCTTCATCTGAAAGAGCATGAAAAAATAAGCCGTTTAGTGCTCTTTCTATCTCATTTAGTTCCGAATTTATACGCACAAATGTCCAAAATATAAATTGTTGATTCAGCACAACGTGTGACGTCATTGGTTGGGGAAGTAATGTATGTTTCTTGAATAGTAAACTAAAGCATAGATAAGTTATTATTGCCTCAAATCAAATGAAATTTTGCATACAGATAGGACATGATGAGACGCATGGAAAATACTTCTAATTTTGTTGTCAAGGAAACACAGTCGTTCCCAGGCCCCTTACATTTGATTTGGGCCCATAATAACTGAGCTATGCTTCAGTTTACTACTCAATAAACATACTTACCCAACTAATGACGTCACACGTTGTGCTGAATCAGCAATTTATATTTTGCACATTTTTGCATATAACTTCGGAACTAGATGAGATAGAATAGAGCATTAAACGGCCAACTGGCTTATTTTTTCAAACTTTGTTTTCAAATGTTGTCGGTTTTATTCATATTTTATTCACATCTTAACTCGATAATTCACTTTAATGCAAGCTGGTATGCATGAAATTACAGTGAATGTTATCGTTCATTATAAAGCTAGCGCATCAGTTGTGTTTTTATGTTTGTTTCTAATAGTCTTAATTCTTTATGTGGAGTTTTAATACTTTATCTGTTAAGAAAGGCGAGGGGTTGCGGCGTGCATGTATTTTCTAGTTTTACGTAATATCATGACCAGGTATGTGAAAGATCCAGGACGACGGGCCACGTTACAGAAATATCATGCAGGACGAAATGAACAAATGCAGATTCAAATTACTAAGAGAACAAGATGAATTACTGAGGCGACGGTCGCATGAATACTTAAGGGAATGTCTTTGGATGAATAACAGAATAAAAGAGTTGTACATGGGGGAATCTTACCACAATTAATGAAACGAAGATCAACTGTTTTATTTCGAAGTTTTGGATATCCAAGCTCATGCTTGACCAGCATCCTAAAAAGATACAAACGTGTTGAAAATTATGTTTGTAATGTTGTCTCTGAGTGTGTCCAACAACGGTCAAGTTGAAAAGTTTGCTTGACCGTGGTGGAAATCGAACCCTTGACCTTTGGTTTGCTAGTCTATGGTCTACTAGCAAAAACGCCACTTCATCTCAATTGTCTTTTTGCTCTCGAAATCTACCGAAAGTGACGTTTAATTAATAAGGCATTCTTGTGGCAGGACACACGAAACGAAGACTGATTTGCATATATCTTATTGAATTTCGGCCTAGTATTTTGCGAATTTCCAAAGTATTTCTCCAAGCCCTGAAAAGGCGATGGAAAATGCGAGAAATGAGAATAAATTTTTAACAATTTATTGAGAATTCTACACAGTAACAACATTGCACCATTAAATAACTAGACACTGACAAGTACAAACACAATACAGACATAGTGTACAATACAAGAGTAGAAGAGCCAAACGGACAAAATAAAGCACGAACGGGATACGAAGTCCCATGCAAGGTGCTGCTTGATTATTCTCATAGTAACGCTTCAATTACAACTGCTTACCATCAGATATAGGTGCACAATGGTATATGTATATCAGGTTATGTGAAGCATTTACTGTCGTTCCAATTGAAGTATTTCTCAAATATTGATTCAATACATTACCTCGGGCTGACCAATTCATTTGATCAAGTTCCTCTAGATATTTATACACTTCCTAGTATAATTGTAAACTTCCTGTTGAATAGTTTGAATGCACCAATCACCTTTGTTGTTTGTGCAACAAACCAATCATAAATAGAAAGGAAGTGGCCAGAAATGATCAAATACTTGGAATTGGCTCTTTCACAGGAAGTGTATGAATATCTCGAGGAACTTGATGAAATGAATTGGTCAGCCCGAGGTAATGTATTGAATCAATATTTGAGGAACACTTCAATTGGAACGACAGTAACATTTAAAACAAACGTTTATATTGTACTTGTGCTGTGAGATATTTCAATCAGCAGCTTCAAGCTATCTGCAGGGTCTGCTGTCAACTCGAACACATTTCACGCAAAAGGTATTTCAATCAAATTTTTAACGTACTGTACTGTTATTATTAGCATGACAAAATTACTGGATACTGATTGGTTGAGAGGAGTACAATTATTTCATTAATTGTACTCCAGTACAATTAATGATTTCCCAAAACAAACAAAATGGCGGAAAGGTATTAAAATACAAAATGAGATGAAATTGCCCTAGAAGAACTAGATACCAACAAAAGCACCAAATTTTTATTGGTTGATAGTCTGGCAGGACTGGGCTTTGGCGAGAGAATATGATGTTGATCATTGCGAAGTATCCAATTTTGTCATGCTAATAATAAACAAGTAATCAGGCCGCTCGTCCAATTTTGGCAAAACTTCCAAACATCACTCGTACTATTAATCCCTAATTGTACTCGCCATCGCATGATTACCTGTACCTATACTAATTTAGTTTTAACCATATAATAATGTAGAAGATCTCTGTAAAATACAGTCAGTGCAAATGGAACCCAGAGGTCCTAAGCATAGTGACAAATAGACAATTAAACTATATTTTTAAGTCCATTCGCATGTGTCAGCTTTGTTGAATGTGAACCCCCCGCAAAAAAAATTAAAATCTTTCCCTCTCCTCCCTGAAAATGTTGTGCAAAATTTGAAATCATAGTATACACAGGTATATGTACCCATTCCTGCTAAGCCGTGTAAAACTAATCCTAACGAACTTAAAGGCCTTTACTTAAATGCCCGAAGTTTGAAGTCTTTCGTCCCTGCACAATGACACTTCAAATAAAGTTGGCAAAATAACCTTACTGCAGGAGTTGGTTCACGGTGGCGAATATGAAGTGGTCTGTATTTGTGAAACTTGGTTAAATAATACAGAACTACTTGATACAGAACTACTCACAGGTTTCAATATTTTTCGTCGCGACAGGACGGGGAGAATTGGCGGTGGAGTTCTCATCGCGATTAAAGAAAACTTACATGCTACTCGGCGTTGTGACCTCGAAAGAGATGGCACTGAACTTGCTGTAGTTCAACTCAGTAAAGCGAACAATGAACCAGTAATTCTTTATGTGTATTACCGACCTCCAAACTCTTCTCCTGATGCTGGTCTCAGTCTTCTAAACAACTCCATAGCAAGTAACCCGGAGTCATGTTGCCTAATCCTAGTTGGTGACTTTAATATTCCTTCTATCTCCTGGTCAGACAGCCCATCAACTCCTATTAGCACTGGTGGTTGCTCCAATGGTGAAAACCTTTGTGAACTTATCGACGATAATTTTCTGTATCAGTTTGTAGATGGCCCAACCCACCATGCTGGAAATAAGCTTGATTTGCTGTTTTGTAATCGTACCGAAACCCTGTCCGACGTACTAACTCTCTCCTGTGATGAACATAACTTTCCGACTGATCACTATACCATTGAATTCCTTATTCGCACAAAGTTCAGTAAAGCAAAACCTGTGCGGCGAACAGTTTATGATTACAACCGAGCTAACTTTCCCGAACTTTGTAAAGCCTTGTCTCAAACAGATCTTCGTGTATCTCTTTCGGACAACATTGATGATTGTTGGAAGCATTGGAAGGACTTATTTTTATCAGTTGTGTCAAGTTATGTTCCGACCAAAGTTGTTAAGGATACCAACTCTCCTCCCTGGATCGATGGAGAAGTTCGCCATCTAATCCGGAAAAAGTACGTACACCGCCTTACGTAAATATCGCTTGAAGAAAACGCCTGAACGTAAGGTTAAACTGCGGACATTGTGTCAGCAAGTAAAAAATGTTATTCGAAAGAAACATAAAAAGTATTTGGATAAAATTGAAATTTCATTTAAAGAAAATCCGAAATTGTTTTGGAATTACCACAAAGCGGCACTCCACCACCGTTCAGCATTGAATCCTGTCATCTTACACAACAATGAGACAGCGATGACCCCAAAACAAAAAGCAGACTTTTGCTCCGTTTTTCGACCACTTAAAGCTTTATCTATCACTGACGATTCACCTCTCTTACTGTCGCCTGTGGAACAATTGCCTGATATAACTGTCTCGGAAGAAGAAGTTGCCCATCATCTTGCACAATTGGATCCAACTAAGGCAACAGGCCCCGATGGTATTCCTGCTCGGGTATTGAGGGAATGCAGTTATGCCATTGCCCCAAGTCTTTGCTCACTCTTTAATCATTCATTACATACTGGTACTGTTCCATCTGAATGGAAATCAGCTGATGTTTCACCAATTCATAAGAAAGATAAGAAAGAACTAGCTCACTGAAGGGCTTGAATCCGGGTTTTTCCATTAATTTAGTTTATTGTACGATCATCCAGATTAAATTTTTTTAATTATTTCTGACGTTTCGGCTACCTACACGGCAGCCATTATCAAAGACGTATTACAGTTACACAAACTAATTATAATAATTTATAATATATATAGTTATAATAATTTTATCTTGCGTCAAAAATGACGTGCGCGTGTTCGTGATGTTGTTTGCTCGCGCCTGCATTCATCGCGATTAGTCCAGCGTGGCAGCGTATGCTCCTGGCATATCGCGGCAAATATTGATGCTGTTTTCATCGCATTTTGTAAACCAACTTTCCAAGAACATTCTCTCATCCTCAAAACCAGTAAACTCCATACAAGTGGCTCTCTCCCAATCAATTCTATGATTTGTTTCCATATGATATCAGAAACTGAAGTTTATTGTTTGTCCGACCCGAGTGTATTGGTGTCTGACAGAACTGTAGCTTTGTCTGACGCTTTCTCCGTGCACGTAAATCAAAATGACCCTAGTCCAGCGGGTCATTGCGGGGCGGCGAGTGAAATGGTGAGGTGGAAAACAAGCTTAAGTTAACGAAGTTGTACTGCTATCATTGGCAAGCAAGTTAATTTTGGCTCGGAAATAAGTCTGAATGACGCAAATTAATATCAGCACAATGCATTCATTCTGAACTAAATGTTAACTGTGAAGATAATAAATAATTTGTGTCATTCACATTTATTTCCAAGCCAAAATTAACTTGCTTGCCAATGATAGCAGTACAACTTCGATAACTTTTAAGTTTAAGCTTAAAAGCTTGTTTTCCACCTCACCATTTCACTCGCCGCCCCGCAATGACCCGCTGGACTAGGGTCATTTTGATTTACGTGCACGGAGAAAGCGTCAGACAAAGCTACAGTTCTGTCAGACACCAATACACTCGGGTCGGACAAACAATAAACTTCAGTTTCACTTAGGTCGGACAGAATGTCCAGTGGTTTCCTCTCTACGTCGGACAATTTGATGAATGGATCAGACAAGGTCCGTGACCGACCGATATTTCAAGGCCTGCAGTAGTACTGCAATATATTTACTAGTATTTGGCGCACATGTCTGGCGCACAAAAAAGTCTCATTCCATACACTCAGGGCCTAATGGATGGGTTATAACCATAACTACAGCTTTCCAGCAATATATTTTTTTTCATTGAATTTGTTGTTGGTTTGTCAAGTACTGTATGTTATGTACAACTTGTCAGTGTTAAGCACAAAGGGCGAGGAAACGGGCAACCCTCAGGGATTTGACATCATGTATGGCCCCGTGAGTAGTACCTTCTTCCCAAGAGAGGGGATATTTGACTTTCCAGAGAGGGGATACCTGACTGTGCAGAGGGAGTCTGGCGATCACCTTTTTTTGCGTTGGATCCTCGTCACCAGGCCTCGCGACTGCACACCGTGCTGGAGAATCAGACATTTCCTGGATTTTCAACATGGTAAAGTTATCAGTTATATAGTTCTATTAAATTTTGCTTAAAACAGGGTTGAGTTACAAAATGGGTGTTTGGCACAAGCCCATTCAAATTTATTTATACCTCTGAGAAAACGAGATCTTCACAGCAAAAATCGCAATATATTTCAACAGTTTTTAGTCGAACGGCGCGTTGAGAATATTTATAGCTTGAATAATAATGAGCCGCACTGATTCGCGTGTTGCATTTCGGGAAGACCCTCATTCCTCCTCTGCTCTAGAACATTTTCCAAATACTTCTGGTTTCGAAATCAATTGGGTTTTTTTGGTGGGTGGGGGGGGGGATCCCCCCCCCCCTTCATAAAACACTGGCCTAGTGGGGCCTGTTGCCCCCTGCGGTCACTAACTTGTCTAGCCGAGCCTTCCAACAACTCAAATCTATAGGGTCTAGGAAATGCAATCCACTGGAAAATGTTTAAAATCTAATAAGGTATTTACACAGGGTTCGTTTTTGAGATTTCGCTACTCGTTTTGCTATACAGTAATATAAAAAATAACTATTCAACCTGAGAAGATTTCAAATGTGAAAAAGTAAAACTGATAACATTGGAAACGTTTGTTTTCAAACAATTCTTTGTGTATTTTGAGGCGAAACATTCTCTCATATGCGCTGATATTTCTGAATAGACAATAGAATTCTGTTGCGTTTCCTAATGGCCTCAAGCTGTGTTTTGATTTAATGTTTTAATATGATAGGCTGATATTATAAAAATGTGTCAAAATCCACTTAGGAAAGGTCAAAAGTCATGTTTAACATGACATTTAACCTTTCTTAAGTGGATTTTGACACATTGCGAAATTCAAATCTGATTTGAATTTCACAATCACTTGGATTTAAAACCCAAATCAAACTGTACAATAACTAGTTTACTTTTAAATATTTAATTCGAACCCTGTATTTACAACACAATGTTTAGCATTAAAGATGAAAGACAGGACATAAGATTCACAAAGCAAATTTCAGTTACTAGAATATCAAACCTCGCCCTTCTAAATTCCATGTCTTTTGCCTATATTTTAGAGAAAAGGGACTTTGACTGGGGGGGGGCAAAATGGTTGAGTGGGGGTGGCACCATGAGGGCTAGGGGGGCTTTGCCCCCCCCCAGTTATATAGTTAAAAAATGCCCCGCATGGCTATGGCTCACTGTTCATGGGTAGTCATCCTCACTGATCTCAAAATATAGTGGTCTGTCGTGAATAGCGACACTGATTGGTCAAATTTATAATGGTTTTGTCAGCAAGGTGAGGTTTCTGCATGCATTCTCTAGTACAGGTGTATGTACCATAGAATACCGCAAAAAATTACATGTTCCATATCTTTTGTCTAATGTATATAATATGGTTCCTTAATATTTTTTAGATAAGTCTATCGATATATTTTTTCTTCCTGGGGGTTTTGGGGCAAGATTTCATAGACTTAATTAATTTTTTTTAAAATGAATATTCTGTGGAAAAAAATCCAATGTACCACAGAATACCAGAGGTAAGTAAGCAACGGTTTATCAAATTTTACCAGGATTTGGTGTGTCATGTTGTATGATAATACTGTGAGATATTGCTAACTTAATTTAGTGAAAGTTAAACACTAAAATCAGTACAGAATACCAGTGGTTTACCAAAGAATACCAGGTTTATGAATAATTTTGAAAAATTCAGTTTTTCAATGGTAAAATTGATTTCACTGTGTGATTCCAGTGTAGTAATGTTGTGTTGCATAGAAAAAGTATTGATCAACATAAATTATGCTGGTTTGCGAACTTATTTTTAAACATTTGGATTTTACAGGCATTATGTGAAAAAAAGTACCAAAAATATATATATATATATATGTTACTTCTTGTTAAACCTGATTACTTTTAAGAATTATTAAGAAAATATACATTTTTTGTTTTTATATGTCAATTAAGACTAAAACTAATATATAAATAATCACAAAAATAAAGTTTACAGCATATTTCCTTCAAATTTTATATAAGAAATAAATAAGACTGGTATTCTGTGGTACCATGGTATTCTGTGGTACATACAGCTGTACGTTTATATTCTATTCGTTCGCATCGATCATACACCTATTTATTGGTCGAACATATGTGACATATGTCGGCCAATTCTCCCAAATTACCAATCAAGAACAACTACTCAAAATAATTTTTATCGACAGTAAAAATTTGTTCCAACGACAATTAATTACCCTTTATAGATTGCTGTTTTCCACTGCTTCCATCTTGGTCCGTACCATCAACCGTAAAATCAAACGCCATTATTCCTTGTATTTCTAGCTTTCGCGCCATAATAAAGAAACAAACCTATACTCCTGTGGTGTCTTAACATTGCCGTTGCTAAATGTAGTATCAATCAACACTTTAACAACAAAGATGCAAAAGGATTCCAATTAATTAATTAGCATACTTAATCATATAAAATTATTAATTAACAATCCTATCTCTGATCTTTCTATATTCACTGGACTTTAATATGATTTCACATCATATTAAAATGCAGGCCTATTCCGGAATGGGCCCTGCACAGAGTTGACGACTCATCCAGGGCGGCATCAGAGAAATTCGGGTGCCCAGGGCAAATTTTTGTTTCGGGGGGGGGGCTATTTTTCCCGAAAATGTTGGCGAGCGGGGGGGTTGCAAATTTTTTTCGGACATTAAAAAAATTTTCTGGTCGAACAATAGCTAAACTGAGGTTCATGAAAAAAAAATTTTCCCGACAAATTCCTATTACAACATGAGTCAAACCCTTTTTATTCGATCAATAAATGTAAAATTTTGGTTTAGAAAATTTTTTCTCATACCATTATTTATATCAAAAAACGTTCGAAATTATTTTTTTAGTAGTTTTGCAAATTTGAGGCCCCCCACTGGGGGCCCGGGGCAAATTGCCCCCAGTGCCCCCCTGTAAAAGGCCCTGGCCGCATCGGGTGCGAATAAGTTTACTAAAAGTACGGAATATGTACGCACAAGCATGTTGGTAAAACTAACGTACATCAAAGTTAGGTCTGTGCCGCGACCAAAGTTAGGTCTGTGCGACAATGCGCGCAAAATGCGCCTAAATTTATAGGCGAATTATAACAGTTCCTATTTCTTAAATCAGGCCCCCCCCCATCCCTTTTACTGGCCTCTCTATTCGGCAATTTTGCCCCCCCCCCCAGTGAGGTCCCTAAGAACTACCTGCAGTAGGTGATCAACCAGCAATTATATGTATCAAAGTGAGAAAAAATGTTAAGTTGTTAACATTTCTGAATTTGACCATCATCTGCAGGCCGGAAAATAGCTATGAGTCAACCGCGGCAGTTGACTCGGTAGGCCAGAATTTGGGGACTGAAATTTAAACATCGCCAGAAACCTAAACCATGACTGAAGTAATTTGCTCGTGAAAGAAGGCATGAAATGGCATTTTAGCACGAAATTCTAGTTTAGTTTTTACAAGCAAAGATACTCCAAGAAAACCACCCTATCTTGCTCTTCAGTGACACTAAAAAAACGAATGCGTCGATGTGGTGAATGATAATACTATATAGCTACCACGCACATTTTCATTGCCGCATTATCATACCATGTTACCTTATTGGGACTGGATTACATTTGGGAGACTGTGAAATTGCAGTAATTGTGTCATGTTTATAAGGTTAATTTCTTGTTGGAAAACTGCTCAAAATGCTGGAAATAGCAGTTATCTGAGCTTCCAGCCTGAAATCCAAAATTTTCTGGGGGGCTTGCCCCTAAACCCCACTAGAGGCTCGCCCCTTTGATGGTCGATCTAGTTGTCTCAGAATCGGCCTGATATGCTGCCCTATGAGTTTACTTATTAGTTAAACCATGCATATATACGCTGGTAGCTGCAGTGATACAGACTTTCCGACTGGAACTTCTCGAGGTCCCCCGCTTTTCCCCCGCTAAATATGTCCCCTCCAGTTACACATCCTTAAAAGAGGCCCTGTCTTAAATTTCACTTTTTGTGGTTTTTTTCCACTCAGGTAAATATTATATTTGTCAGTGTTACTCTGATAGTGCAACTGGGCAAGCTGAAAAGTTTGCCTGACCACGGTGGGATGAACATTACTGGATTTTAATTAGGTCCATACAACAAAAACTCCAGCAAATAAATTTTATTCTTTATTGTTGTATTCTTTATTGTAGTCTTCTTTGAAAGTCATTTGTTGGATTTTATCTTTAGATTGCCCTTTCCGCTTGCACGTGAATAAATTGGTTTCGTTTCTATTGATATATACACAATGTCAATGTGTCGAGAAACTATTACAGATTAGTTTAACTTGGGTGAGGAAATATTGGGGATGAGAAAGTATGACTAGGTCAAATCTACATACCCTAGCGAAATGCCTCGTCATCTAATATAGTGACGTACTGTACATCTGTCGCTATCCGAGAAACCACAGCCAAGGGAACGGGCTTGGCAGCAACAGCGGGGAAAGGAGCTTAACTCGGTGAGAAAGAGGTATCCACCGTACGTAGAAATACCGCAGCTCGTATAGTATTTTACTTAGGCGCTGTTTATATGGTCTCGGGTACCCTATCCCCCGAGACAATTTTACCGTGCGTTTATATGATAAAATTCAGAAAGGCATGACGCGGGGAATACTCCGTTTTTTGTTCGTTTATGTTGTTTTTAATAAAAAGTTTCTATTGAGCATGCGTAGGTCTAAAAAGTTGCCCCTGGGAGCCGACAGAAATCAACGCAAACGTACTGTTTACATGGACAAAAGTTGTCCCTCCTACAAGGGTAACCCTGTTTCGTAAACAGGGTGTCCGC
The DNA here is from genome assembly GCA_902702795.2 of Paramuricea clavata. Lineage (NCBI taxonomy): Eukaryota > Metazoa > Cnidaria > Anthozoa > Malacalcyonacea > Plexauridae > Paramuricea > Paramuricea clavata. The sequence goes on from CACRXK020009358.1 coordinate 16,589, forward strand.
CAGGGTAACCGTACCAGCCGAGACGAGTTGAAAACTTTCCGCCATATAAACACTTACGTTTAAATGTTATATAATGAATATTATTTGCCTCTCCCAGGGTAGCTCGGGCGGGGGTAGGGTGTTCTAGTACCCGAGATCATCAGGGCGTGGAAGCTTCAAAGTTGTGGAGCCAGGCTTTGGGAGACTTTTCGAAAAAAAGGGGACATCAAAAAATTTTTCCCCGGGAAATGTTGGCGACGGCGGGGAGGGTGGAGGAGGTTATCTCCCAAAAAATTTTCCGGACATACCAAAAAAATTTTCCGGATATATCACATTTTTCCAGGAAATGAAAAAAATTTTCCGCAAATAACATACATTCAAGTTTTCAAACGTACCCTTCGGGCAAAAAATGCAATCTTACTGACATTTTTCACGCAAGAAAAGGGCACTTAGCACCCGGAAAAAGGGCACTTGCCAAAACTTGGGGGGGCCTGGCCCCCCTGCCCCCCCCCGTTCCCCCGCCCCTGGAGATCATATAAACAGCACCTTACTCAGAGAATTAATTAAGCAGGGGTGAAAAAAATAGACGAGCTCGCGAGCACTGTTCGCAGGAAATGTTAAACAGCTGCAGGAAATTCGTTTCAATAAAGATTGGCTATTGAAAATTTGAAAGAAACCTTTAAAACACCCATGTCCAACAACATATGATTGACAAACATTATTCCTCGAATTTAAAACCATGGTCAGCTGGGACATTTAAATTATTTATGACTTTATGCACATGCCTATTTACTGCACAAAAATACTCCGTTGGTCTCGGCAGGAAATTTTTATCTCCATGTTAAGAATTGACTTCTAATTAGTCTAATTATTCTAAACAGTTTATGATAAGATATGCATGAATAAATAATTAACCCAAAAAGATTAGTAGGTAGAATTTGGAATTGTTTAGTTATACTGTAGTAGAGCGCTTATAGTCAGAGCGCATCGAAATCGAACGGTGATATAAACGGGAGTTATTAACTAAGAGGGGGTAATGGGGGGTACCGATCCTGAAGCACGAAAAATAATATGCAGCGATCTTGAAGCATGAAAAATAAAAGAAGGAAGTCCTGAAGCACGTAAAATAAATTTATTACGAATCTGAAATGTAAAGTGAACATGAAATGTAAGCAACAATAGTGAATATAAACAGTCTGTACTGCAGTGATCACATGATAGACATGTGATACAATAACATTTATATATAGTTTTAGGGTGTGTTCACATTAGTGATTGATTGAGCGTTGAATAAATAAGTACAACATTACAATGGCGACGAGGAAAAATGTGCTAAAACGAAAGTTATAATCGATATCAGTGCTTTAGTATGGCAACTGCGGGAAAGATAGATGTAGCTCCTCTTGCTCCGTTTGATCCGATATCAGAACCGACATCCTTAAGTCAACGATGGAAAGTTTGGAAACGCAGATTCGAAACGTATTTAGTCGCGGTAAATGTGAAAGATAATGCCCAGAAACGAGCATTGTTACTTTATCAAGCCGGTGAGGCAACACAGGAAATCTTCGATACACTTTCAGAGACAGGAGAGGACAATGATTACAAGACTGCAATTGAGAAATTGGACGAATATTTTTCCCCGAAGAAAAATGTGGATTACGAGATATTTCAATTCCGTCAAGCAAAGCAAAACGCCGATGAACCAACAGACCACTTTGCAACACGACTTCGCAAACTAGCAGCTCACTGTGAATTCCACGATGTAGACCATGAAATAAAATCGGCTATTATTCAAAATTGTCGATCTAAACATCTCAGGCGGTATGCCTTATGGCAAGATAAAGTGACTCTCACCGAATTGTTATCGAAAGCTAGAACATTGGAAAATAGCGAACAGCAAGCCAAGGGCATTGAAGAACGTTTAGCATCGACTAATATTCAAGACGAAGAAGCAAATTTTGTAAATCCCCCAAGATCTAATGGACAACAGCGACGACAACACTGTCGCAACTGTGGATTATCTTGGCCTCATCGTGACGCACCTTGCCCTGCTAAAGGACAAACATGTCGAAAATGTAATAAACAAAACCATTATGTCCGAGTTTGTCGCAGCAGCGTCCCATCGACAAGGAATCCTATTAATACAAGACCTAGACCTATCCGCCCAGACAACAATCAACACAATATTCAACAGGTTGGATATCAAGAAGACCACTATTCGAATAGCCCTAGTAGCAGCAGCGATGATGAGCATTTATATACATGTGTCGACTCTAAATCAACAAAAATGCCTTTGACCAAAGTACAAATAAACAATGTACATGTCAAAATGATCATAGACACTGGGGCATCAATTAACTTTATTGACGAAAATACATTCGCCAATATCAACAAATACAAACGTATCTCATTAAAACGAACACGTACTAAACTCTTTGCGTATGGTTCCAAACAACAATTACCAGTGATTGGGACATTCGAAGCCACAATCGAGACAAAAAAACGAGTGACTGTCTCTACTATTCATGTAGTCAGAGGCAATTATGGCTCACTGTTAAGTTATCAAACGGCTACAGAACTAAACCTTATAAAAGTAAATGTCAACAATGTCAAAGTCACCGGTAATGACAAAATTGAACAATGTCACGACTCTCTAAAAGATAAAATAATAAATTTAATAGTCTGTGAGTG
>CACRXK020009359.1:0-19257 GCA_902702795.2 Paramuricea clavata
GAATGAGCCAGTATAATACTAGGGGCTACGTTAACTCGTCGTACACGAAACAAACATTCCTCGATGACCACTTTGAAATTGGGATTTTCTGCGGATGATACCAAACAAAACGGATCTCTAGATCTCACCAGCTTGATCTTGATTGGCACAGCACCAAGAATATAACGGTCTTGCGCGAATAGATCAGAATGAAGTCTTCCTTCCATGGCGACAGATTTGCTTTCACGTGTATATGCATGGCGTTGTTTTAATCCCGTGTTGACGTTGGCATCTTGTGCGAGCGGGTTTACTGCATCCATCTTTCCAGCTTTATCTTTATAGAACAGTGCTGAGGTCAAATGTGAATCTTTGGCGTCTTTACTAAAGTTCAGGATCGTTTCGATATACGCTCGGTAAGGGTATGCTGTGCTTGATGGGGTGACCAGTTTGTTGTTCAGAAATACTTCAACTTGTGAGAATAATGCATGCATCCAAAGGTTTGAAGGTCCAACTTGAATGTCTGCACCCACATTTCCTCCGGCCGCAGTAGTGATCTTTGCTTTAACGTATAGGTAACTGCTTGCTAAGTCGGTATAAACACCAGAATTTGCAGCACATAAAAATTCTGTCGTATCTGAAGAAGATATGCTCGTAATAGGATCAACAGCTTCCCAAAATCCCTTTTCCATTACCACTTGAGTCGGTGGAATAGAAAATAAATCGAGTTCAGATTTTGAGCACATACAGGAGTCTTTATGCATTGTTTCAAGAGCCATGCCACTTTGGACTATAGTTGTCGAGAGATGTTTTCTGCTTCTTGGTTGGACCGCGAATGGGAGTTTTAGCTGGCGCTGCTCTTTTTATACCCTTTTTGCGATCATTTCCGGTCATTACTTTCTTGGCAACATCAGATACTGCTTGTTTTCCTCGTGATTTAAAAGCTTCTTTTACATTTTTTCCTTGGAGTACATCTTGACCGACTTCTGTGGCTGCTTGCAATGCTCTTTTGCCAACAACTTTAGCACCTTGCTTGAACAGAGGGATAGCATATCTCGCAAGGCTTTTGAAAATACTTCCGATCCCATATCCCCTTTGCATACGTGCACCACGAAACCCAGCGATATTCCCACCACGCTGTTGTCTCAAGAAATGGTCTTTCAATAGTTTAGCATCCACAACTAGTCTTCCGCGCATTTTTAGATAAAGTACTGAGATCTCTTCTGTCTAAAGTGAAGTGTTGCGATTGACTTCCCAAACTCAAATGAGACGTTTTCGTTTCGGTCATTCTTTATATTCACTTCAATGGTCTCAAAAGAATTTACTTTGACCGGTACGTATTGCAAATTACGAAAACTGGCGTGAACGGTGTTTCCATATTCCCCTTCGATATTAACGATTCGTAGTAAAGGTACTTTCACATCGCCCACAAACTGTGCATCAGCGATATCAGTATAGACATACATGGAGGAAAATCCACCATTGATATCTGCAGGATAGGGACTCGACGTTTTCTTTTCAATAAGTGTGTCCTGGTCAAATCCCAAGACCGTTGCTAATTCTCCGGTAAACCACACAGTTGTGTCGGGTTTTACATCAACCAAAACTTTGCGAGAACTACGATTGTAACTAAACTTTACTTTCGTTTGTGTTTCTTTTGACATGCCGGCATTGAGTGCTTTTGTTAGTTGCTCAATAGAAGAATATTGTGTTTCTTTAAGCACGACAGTTTGATAAGGGTTACTGCCAATTTTATACAAAAACGTTTGTTGCACTCCACGTTTTAGCGTGCTCCACGTATATGGGTAATGCAGTTCCGTCAATGCGACTTCCCATTGGCCTGGCAAGACAATGGTTTCGACCAATTTCACTCGAAAATTTGCCACTGTATTATTTTGAAAATAAGCCATAGAACTATTACTCGGTAACGTGAGATAAAACTGTGTTGCCATATTGAAGACCAACACACAAATGAATACAAGTTATGAGTTTCAAATATATTTATTTCAGATCTTTTACACTCTCTGCTGGTACCCAAGAATTAAACTTGTCAGGGTAACCCAACCATTTTACATAATACTCTTTACGTTTATTACGCATGCGTGATCTTATTACTTTTTCTACTCTATAATAGTCACTGTCTGATTTGTTGACTTTCTGAAGTTCCTGCTCGTAAAATGTTCCTTCCAATTCTTCACCGTCATAATCTGAAATCTTGTAAACAGGCGGTCGTCGAGGTACGCGTTTCGTTACCGTGAACACTTCTTCAGTCCAATTGGGCAAGTATCCTTTCTTAAATGTTCGCTTTGCTTTGCTAATCCGGACTTGGTCGCCATTGTTAAACTTAAACTGGATTGATTTTTTCGACCCCTTCCCGTAGAGTGTTTGCCACACAATATTCTCGTTACTTTTATTCACATCGACCGGTCTCATACCAATACTACGATGTCGAGAACGATTATAAGATTTGACCAGTTTCTGGAGAATGTCCACGTACTTGAGCGTATTGTTCGCTGTAAAGTATTTCCACATTTTTGTCTTGAGCGTGCGATTAAACCTTTCGACAATTGATGCCTTGGTTTCGTTGTACGTCGTAAAAAATCGAATGCCATGTTTCTTCAAAAAGGTTTGAAACTGTCTATTGATAAACTCCGTCCCCTTATCAGTGTGAAACATTTTCGGTTTGCGTCCTTTCTTGATTATTTTGTCAAAGGCTTTGACAAGATTGTTCCCAGTTTTTGCTTTTATCACTTCAACCCACGCATATTTGCTGAGTACATCAATAACAGTTAAAACGTACTTGTACCCATTATTCTGTTGACTTAATGAATCCATAATGACTAAGTCTGCCTCCCACTCATCATCCATGGCTCCAACTATAACACGGTTACGCCTGAAGCGATATCTGACAGGTTTATGCAATGAATAGGCATCTTGCTTTTGTAACCATTGGCGTATTTTATTCCGCGATATCTCATATTTCCCTTCGTTTTTCACGGCGCGATAAACGGAATCTACGCCACCAAAACTTGCGGGGCTTTCTGGATCGTAATAGATCTGGCTTAGATATTTCTCCGCCATCGATGTCTGAGGCTTGAATTACAATTTTTCCACCACAGCAAGCAGAAATACAGCGTACTTTTCGAAAAATGTTTCGAAGAGAGATTTGTGGTAAACCTTTACAGCAAGGCATCCTTACTCTTCAGAGGTTTGAACAAAATGAAACATCCAGTAATTATAGACTGATATATAAAGCTATCAGTGTGAGTGAGAGTGTTATTAAAATTGGACGTTTACTTCGTTTATGTTTGGGAATAGTAAAAATTCGACATGCCTCGATGGATTTTTGTACATTGTGACGAATAGATTCCTCGCTATCATTTTGTACACATACCAAAGCTAAATAGGCAATGATACAACCAAAGTTTGTTACATTGATCTCTCTGTAGATTTGGTCAAGGTTTAGATCACGAACATTTACTGCACGATATAGATCTCGATGGCGGTCGAGAATTGTATTTATATGAAACGATAAAGCTTGCTTATCAATATCAATTTCATTTCGTTCCAACTCATCAAAAATTATATCTATGTTATCCATGATACTCTCACCACAACGATTGAACAACAAATGAGACACACAGTATTTATTTCAGTAAATATATGCAAATTTACATTAATTAACTAGCAACGTATTATTGTTACAAGAGGTCTATTTTATCAAGTTCACTTGTTAAACCAAATCTACGAAATTCATCATAGGCCTCCTTAGTGTTAGATTTAGAACTATTAAATGTCTCTCCTGTTTCTTCAATCATGTACTGGTATTGTAGTGGATTACTGAAGAGCACGATGCCAGTGTTGGTCACCCGAGGGCCTTGTTGCTTCCATTCGAAGAAACCACAAGAGTCGTCCTTCGGACAGCAGTAAAACAGACGGTTTTGATTCGGACCATCTTTCTTGACTTTTCGTTCACAGCACACCATTCCATGTTGACATAACGGTCTTGGACCTTCGAACACGTCTCCCCATTGCCAGAACTTGCAGGGATTCTTTCGCTCAGAACATACGAAGAAGGGTCGTCCGTAGTTATCTTTCATTGTGTCTTTGACCACACATAACTTGGCATATTTCTGATGTGTAGGACATACGGGATGTATAGAACCACTTGCACGAAACGCAGCTACAGCTCTCGTATACATATAACAATTTTCGTCCGGGCAAAAGAACTCACAGCTTGGTTTTTCCCCACAAAACCAAAATGTACCATTGTTTGTAGTTGTAGAGGCAGCAGCTTTTCCGTGTAGACACTCCATGACTGATGTAGAACTAATGCAGAACTATGCTTGTTACAAGACGCTTGTCGATTTTATATAGACGCTCGTTAAATCAAACAACCAATCATAGTAAGCCAACATTAATCCCTCCATTGTATCATACACGTGGGAGACGCTCAAAAATACGTAGTCAGCAAGTTTCGCCCGATCATGTTCAAGCTCGCCCGCGTGACGTCATTGCATATAATTATGACGTATGTTAATGAGTGACGTCACTACGCACCCTCATTTGTACGAGTATTAATTAACGCACCCTCAGCACCCTCATTTTTATGAATATTAATTAGCGTACCCTTACGCACCCTCAAAAATGGGGGTCGAACGGTACCTATATTACTACTCAGGATCATAATATAACAGCTGAACGCAACTGGAGATTATATGCACACGAGTATTGCATATCTTCCCGGGGCCGTGCTGGGGCCAACTGCCAAGCCTAGGGGCCCTAAATTCGCGAGGCACTTAAATGGGTGTGTCCCAATAGAAAATGGCCGTGTTCTCGTAAGAATGGGCGTGGCACAGTAAAGCGCAATGCCCCCATAAGCGCGAGGCCAGTGGCATTTGCCGCATCTGACACATGGTTAATCCGGCGTTAAACGAGTAACAAGCTTCCATTTTTTTTAAACGCGACGTGTGGGGAGACAATAATAATTTCTGGTGTCGCACTGGGGTAACATATCTCAATGCTGTATTTTTGGGTTACTATCAAAAGAAAGTAATTTTACTGATTATTTTAACTGAGCATCAAAGTGAACACACATTAAAATAATTATTCTAAACTATTTGCTATAATTTGAGTTTGAGGTGGTAGAATATGTAATAGAATAACAAACCTTGTATGGATTAATGTTCATTTCACACGTACGCTATTAACAGCTGCTTAATAATTAACTTATGTATTCGTAAACATTTATACTCGATAGGATAGTCGATATGTAAAATGGTACATTATATGGATCAAACTGGAACAAAACAACAACTGAAGTTCTAATTTTGGGAAATTTAGTAGCAAATATAATCCCTAAACAGCTCATCGATTTGTATGTTAGCGCTATTAAAAGTAGACAATATTGAACAGTGATGTGAAGTTATTGTGCAACTGACAACAATATTATATCTCAAAATACCTGTATGTGATGATATTTACAATTATATCAGGATTTTTGGACCAATTTTAAACTTAGCAAGGCAAAAAGTCTCCATTCAAGAATATATCTTCTTCTCAAAAGGTAAAATACTTAGAATACTTGATTAAATTGTTTATTTCGACGGTATGTAAATTAACAGCGTTTGCTTGCAAGACGTCAAAAACTTACGATTTCAGCGCGCTGTCGTTTATCGCGTATTCATTTGCCCATAGAATAAGCTTGTTTATTAAAGAGCCAACTAGTAGAAGCATGATCGATTTGGAGCTTTATCCCATGGTGAAAATCGGTTTTGTTAAGAGGGTATTGTAAATGAAGTAAGATAGTGTGCTCCAAAACTACGATTATTTCTATTCCTAAAAGTAACTCAGATTTCTTGTAAGTCACGCACCCGGTCCTTTGAATAACCGAAAACAAGACTTTTAGGGTTTTAGATCGATTATGAACGGTTGTCGTCGTGAAATTTGTCGGTAAAATCAGCGCATATTTTCCCGGACAAAATGGCGATTTAGGGTGGTTGTGTTAAAACGGCATTTTCTCAAAGTTAAAAAAGCATTTGGCCTAAAAAATATATGGTGCATTTTCCGATATAATAAGGTATATCTGGGCAAAATTTGAGCAAAATCGATTTTTCAGTCGTGGCCGCGAAATATCTCATATGTTCGATTTTTACTGATATTCACTCTTAAAAACATTTCTAAATCCGCACTAACAACTCTATTCAAACGCTTGTCTTACATCGCTTCCCCCAAACCGGCACAATACACCTGATTAGCGCTTTTGACGCCGACTGACAGCCGGAAATTTTGTCACCGATTGCTCGGCTGCCATCCGGGCTGTACTATAGTAAACTATTCGTTCAAAAAATGCGCGCATTTCGGAGACTGGTTCTAGAATGTTTCGTAAGCAAAAAAACACCAAAACTACATTAAATTTTCCGAAAATCATCGAAATGCTTCTAAATTTATCTTCCCAATGCATACAGCTAGCTATGCGACAGGTAAATAAACGAGAAAAAAAAACAATACGGCAAGGAAAGAAATTCAAATTCTTTTGCGCTCACTCTGGGCACAGATGATAGAATCAAATTCCGGAAGACATAAGAACTTCGGCATCTTATATTTCGTTTTGTGAAAAGCTTTCTACCTCGACCTTTTCATTTAGCAGTAATCATGCTTAATTTATTGTAGTAATTTCTTAGATTTCTTTATTAAAATATAGTACTTATTAGTAAACAAATTTATATTTATACATAATAGGTTTATTAAAAGGGGGATTTATTCTATCGGAGTAGTACACACCTCTGTTGGAAACCAGCATTAACATTGTTGAAAAGATTAGCGTGTTTTTAAATAAAGTTGATCCATCCATCCATAATACCAGATGTCTCACTCACCCAAAATTGTGTCCGCGATTTTTATGAGCACGCGTTGGCCGCGATTTTGGCAGTAAGTGTAATCTATGCCATGAAATGTGAGCATTCACGCCATCTTTTAAGTTACTGACCGAGAAATTTACTGGATGTAAATGAAAGAACTAACATATTGTTTTATTTTGTTGTTTTCGAGTGAAAAAAACTTGAGTAAACTAAAATGCCTAAAACGCACGAAACGTTTTTGCTTCTTAACCTTGCTGGACAGCTAATTTGTTTTATTACTCATATAAATTATGTGTAAAAATTTCCCGAAAAGACAGAACCGTGAGTTGTGTGTTTCGTGGATTGAACTATTGAAGGCCAAAAACTAACAATCCTTTCGTCTTTCCAGGACCTATAGGTTTGGCTTATAATATAGAATCTGTTATAAAGAGTTCTTTTCAAGTTTAATAACACGTTTATGTTGTCTGGTATAAACCATTATAAAATAACATGTATAAAACGCGTATTCTGATTGGTCGAAAGCCGTGTTTGGATCAGGCCATCCAAACACGGAAGAGCATTGGGAGAGCATTCCAAGTCTCCGCACCTCTATAGGCCTATGACTTTTTCATAGCATTGGTATTTGGCATTGGTAATGTATAATTAAATTCACTATGCCTAGTGTTATGATTATGGACTTCTTGTCTATTGATGAAAATATCCTGCAGGTAGTTTGGAACCATTTTATGTTTAATCTTATTCATTAATGCTGCAAGTTGTACATTAAACGAATTTGAACTTCTCTCTTTGCCCTGATTGGGTTTTTTCTCGTTTACTTACCTGTCGCATAGCTAGCTGTATGCATTGAGAAGATGAATTTAGGTGCATTTCGATGATTTTCGGAAAATTTAATGCAATTTTGGTTGTTTTCTGCTGATAAAAACATTCTAGAACCAGTCTCCGAGATGCGCTCGCGAAATCTCCGAAGTGCGTTGGAGATAAAATTTCCGGCTCTCAGCCGGCGTCAAACGCGATAATCGGGTGCACAATACAAGCAATTTTCTAATTCTTTCTTCTAAAATTAAAATGCAGAAAGAAACATGTACAACAGGTACTTCTTCAGACACAAAACAAACACATACAGTCACCCCTTTAAGCTGCCAACAAATTTCACAGCCCCTATAAGCTGACAGCGGTAATCTTCAAGAAAACAATTCAAACGTTTACCATAATCTCAAAACAGATTATGAGGAACACAATCAAAGTCTGCAAAAAAACAATTATATCTTAAGATGAACTACAAGCTATCCATAACTTTAAAACTGATAATGATTTGATCTTTAACCAACAGACAAGGTAGAAGCAATTGTAATCTGGTCAAAGATGTCTACTGGCTGAGGCATATAGACATTTAAATGACTCAAATCACTACCAAAAACTTACTCATGACCCAACCCATGAGACACTAGCAGAAACTAAAAGACTTGCCATTATACTCCACATATCAGACATAATTGACAGCACAACACACAAATTTCTAACAATAGATGCACAAGTGAACACACCAGAAAGACCAATAATTTCAGGCTATGAAGGACCAACTGTTAAACTCGCTTAATATGCTGACCGCGTATTCAATTTACCAATACACCTAATGATCAAGGCATCGAAGTCTGTGTAGATATGTTCAATGAAAACAAAATAATAACTTCAGAACTAAAACAGTTATTGATATCTTATCTCTCATGCATTTACAATGAACAACCTTCTTTGCATTTACCAATAAACACTTTCTACAAATTCATGGCACCGCTATGGGATCACCTTGGCACCCACCTATGCAAACATATATATGGCAATATATTGGAACGGAAGCTTCTCAACGAAGCACCATACAGTCTTATATAGGGCAGTTTCTTGCTGGAAACAAGAAATTTTTTTGCTAAGAATTTTGGCTTTTGCTGTGTCGTTATAGACGTTAACCTATACTGAGCGACAAAACCAAAGCATAAACTACAAATTATTTTTAATTAGTGTTGTGTTGACCGATATATAAGACATTTCTTACTTTATACTATATATAGCTTTTGCAATTTTACCTTAGCATTCATGTTTATCCTGATGATGAATAAATATTCGTCGAAATGTTGACAATATCAAATGAAGACATGCAGAGTGTCCCCTATTTTGTATTGTGTTTTAACTATATCGGCGATCATAATTGTTAGGGCTTTTAACTGATTACAGATTTACACGGTGTGTTCAAAAGAAATAAATGTTATAGGTTAATAGCACCATGATCTATATAATGCGTTTGTGGTTACTGTAACTTCAAATGTTGCAGTTTTGAAATGCAGTACGTCTTAAAACAACGAATTTGGGCAATGGGAAATCAAACGGTCTGCGGTGGACTTAAATAAGGGTCACTCTGTGTTATTGTTCATAATTTAAAATATTGTACTGTCTATTTTCTTAATATTTATAGTCGATAAAGATGGCGTTAAGGAAGTGACATATTTGATCAGTGCTGCGCTTATTTTCTTGGTATCGTGCGTCACATTCTCCATCGTGTTCACAATGCTCTCAATTTCAGAGTAAGTAAAAGTTTATATTACAAAGCGTTTGAATTTAACCGAGAACATTGTATGTTCTTGATTGAAATTCCCGGCATAGTACGTGCGTGGTTTAGTTGATTGTCATCACACTCTAGTTTAGTGCACATGGAGGGATATTTAATTTAAACAAAATAATTTCATATAGGATATTATATAATTTATTAACACCATATCGCTTTTGTAAAGTAACCTATAGGATTCCTTGAAACCAATCTAAATGTATGTAAAAAATTACGATTAAAAAACTGATTAAATTGTTTCATGCCGATTATCAACACTTTTTGTAATTGGTTTTCAGAAACAATTAACTACTATTTAACACAATGCTATTTGATGAATGATTCTCAGAATTGTAACATAACAATTTGCATAGGAAGCCAGGACCGTGCTTAGGCCCAGCCTCAAAATTCCATTATCTAAGAATAAATTTGAACAGCAATCAATTTCTTAACAGCGGCGTGAAATGATGTATCAAAATGAAACACAAAGTCTGTCCACCCCGGGTGTTTGTTCCCTCCTATTCATATTGGTATATAATCACGCTTTGGTGGAACAGTCGTCAGAGCAAGGGGGTTAGGATAAAACGCCGATACGGACGGAAGGATGGCTTATATTCTCGTTAAATGTAATTTAAGAGTCACATCTGCGTTTTATCAGTGTGATATTAATTTCCCAACTATATGTTTATCCTAACTCATCCTGCCAACTTGCCCTGTGGGAGGAAACCGAAGCCTTCGCCCGGAGAAAATCGGCAGAGCGTTGGCAGACGCATTTCACATGACTCCGTAGGGAGAATCGAACGCACGATCTCAGAAGCGAAAGGCACTTGTTCTGAGGGTAACGAAGAAGAAGCGCGGATACTGACGGACGAATGGACGTATCTGGATACCCGAAGATGCGAGTTCAAGTCACGCACGAGCCAACAAATTTTTCGTTATTTGATTGCAGTATCAGAATAATATGAAACTAGTTTTTCGTATCTCTGAGGATGATTCTAAAATAGAATTGAAACACTGCTCGTCCTCTAAGGCAAGCGTTAAGTCGTCACGAAAATATTTCGTGCACTTAAATTGGATAAGACTCGCTACCAATCCCCGTTGACTCGATAGCTCAATGGGCAGAGCGGCGGTCTAGATGCCCGAAGATGCGAGTTCAAATCCCGCTTGAGCCAACGGATTTTGTCGTTGCTCGATTGCAGTGTCACAATAATAGGAAACTAGTTCTTTGAATTCTAATTCAGGACCACCCTCGAAGATTTAAAAACATATTTTGATATTATTCTGTCACATGCAGAGTAAAACGAAAAATTCGTTGTCTCTAGTGGGATTCGAACTCCCATCTTCGCGTTTCTTGACCGTGGCTCAACCCATTGAGCTTTAATTAAAGTATGAAATTATAGAATCAGTGGCGTAACGGAACCTCCTGAGTCCCCTGTCAAATTTTTAAGTGGGGGCCTTTTTCCAAAAAAAGTTGGCGAGCGGTGGTGGTGGCGTTTCTCCGAACCATATTCATTGGAAAATGGGGTTCAAGAAAAAAATAGTCACAAAAAGTTTTTCGACCCATGTTTACTAAAAAGAGGGGTCCAAATTTCACAATTTTAATATATTGCTGCTTTTGGTCGTCATCCGTTGCAAATTTTCGAACCCTCTATAACAGAGGCTCGGGTCAATTTGCCCAATGTATTAGCTGTTATTGTCATTTTGGCCATTTTGGATGGTGGGGCAGGCGTACGCTGCTCGTGACTGGACACCCCCAGTAACGCTACTGAATAGAATTGAAACACTGTGCATTCTCCAAGACAAGCTTTAGTTATTCGTCGCATTTAGACCAGATATTACTCACTACCAATCCTTGTTTAAGATATTTATTTTCTGATAAATATGCCCGATTGTTTTTTCCTAGCAGTTGCTTCTTCTAGCTTGTTTTTTTCCTAGCATTTGCTTCTTGTTCTTTCCTAGCAGCACTTGAATTTTCCTAGCTGTTGCTCTCCCTGCCCTCCTGTCTTGTACACCCATGCAGGTTCTAAATTGTCGCCTGATCCTTTTATTATTTTAGGATCATACGAACAAGAAGACATGCTGAGTTATCCAAAAGAGTTGAACGCATTCAACTACATGGCCAAACATATCCCGATCCAATCACAGCACCAAGTTATCGAGGAAGTGCATCGTTTTCCAAATACTACAAATATTAATTTACTTCCACAAAATTAACAATAATGTACCTAAAATTTTGCACATTAATTATTAATAATACTGTTACGCGTATTGTATAATCGTTTCGCACATATGACACAATTCTAACATTTTAATTGATATGGGAGTCTGATAACGAACAATGTATGACGCATAGTTATGTTGACAAATAATTGTCAGAGCACATGAAAATGTAGAGTGGAGTATGAAAACAATAAAGCAGACTTAATTAAACTAGATCTCAATTAAAGTGTTCGTTTCTGTTTCTAGCGCTTGAAGTTCGGCTCATGCGCAGGGCGGAATACTGTAGCAAGCATTGAAATAACTATTTTTCGCACACTTTGTGTCGTAGTAAAAGCAAAATGTGTCCTTGTAAATGGAGAAGTGTGTACTTGAGAATAGTGGACAAATAATTATGTCGAATTTGAAATAATTTTCATTCGCACTTTATTTCCCGTAAAATAATTTTTACATGCATTTTATGAAATAATTTTTATTTCCACTACAAAGATTTGTTATTTGCATTTTATTTCCTATATATGGCTTGGAGTTAAAATAATATTTCAAACACTCATTAATAATTCATAAGCTTATTGGCAAATAATTTCAATCGTAATATGTCAAGTGCAGTGGCTTTAAACCTGATAAAACACTCCTAATTAGTATTCCTTATATAAAGAATACTAATTATAAGGCAGCATCTGTTGTAGTCGTGTCCTCATTAGTATTCTTTATATAAAGAATAAGGCAATACATCTACTGAATTTGTAGTCGTGTTTGAAGCCGTCCTGCGTTCGCAGGTCGTGTTTTATTAGGTCTAAAGCCACTCGCGCCGTGCGCTCGTGGCTTTAAACCTAATAAAACACTCCTGCTCGTTTATTTAAGAAATAGAAAACGAGTCGCGTGCGTCTATGGTGTGATAATGCACGCGGGAAATACGAGAAAGTGGCAGAATACGAGAGAAGCGTGTAAAACACGAGGCGTAGCCGAGTGTTTTTCACGCTTCTCGAGTATTCTCCCAATATTCCCCAAGTGCATTATCGCACTATAAACACACGAGACGATAAATTGCACTATAAGTTGAAGATATTACATAGTAAACAATTTTACTAAAAAGATCGACGTTGAAATTCTCCTAACATGTACTCAGTGACGTCACGCGCATGCTTTTACTGTCGCTTGAATTTTTAAGAAATTTAAGCGAGCGAGAAGGAGCAAAATTTTCAAAACAATGTACAAACTTTTGATGCTATAAAACCGGAAAGACGGTAAATCGTAGGTTTCGTTGTGTTTATACACCGCAAAAAATCGAATTCTAGTCTAGAATAATATTCTTATTTTTTAGATTATTTTTCTTATTTTAAGTAAATATTTCTTATCAAGAAATATTTTAAGAAAAAAAATGTAGTTTTAAGAACAAAAATCTTAAAGTAAGAAAATATAACTAGGCAAGAATATTCGAGAGAATATTTTTCTTATTTTAAGAATAACATTTTTCCATTCTAGAATAATATTCTTATAATTAGAAAAACAATCTTGAAATGAAGTTTAATATTATTTATCGCAAATATCAAAACCTTTCTTTCGGACGGCAACTTTTGCATGGCCGAAACGAGATATGATATTGAATTGAATTAAATCTAGTTCTATTGTATATCTTTCACTTTTTTTGTCAAATTTGAAGCTGAACGGCTCTGTCCTGAATTGTCGCAGTTTCAACATGGCAGAGTATCGTAATGAATTTGCCGGTATATGGCCAATGAATTGTTATTGAAAAATAACAATTATACATGAATTCAAATCATTTGCAACAATCGTCTATCTACACAATGAAGATGGTATGATCCACCGAAAAAAATGATGTGTAAATTTACCCAAGATTTTGCGTATAAATATCACCACATGTTATGACATCACGATTAATGCTGTCACATTAATGCGATACCTTAATACTGTAATAAACCATAAAAAATTTATATTTATATTGCAATTGGCATATAATTCGCTCATAAAAATTTTCATCATTTTTGTAATCTTTTTTGGCCAGAGACCGCCAGATTAATGCTTCCTACAATTTCACGCGTGCAATGAGTTGTGGGATATCGTGTATCAAATTTCAAGTGTGATTTGCAAATTTTCGACTTTTTCGTTTGAGTATATTTTGCCCAAGAAGAGTCCCTGGTATTTATCCAGAGGAGGAGTGAGGGTCTTTCCACAATGCATTGCGTCTCATTATTCACAATTACGATTTTTGGCAAACGTTAACGAAAAAGTTGTTGAAATATATTGCGACTTTTGGCTCTGAAGATCTCGTTTTTTCGAAGGTATGTGATGATAATTGTTTTGTTTGGACATCTAGTTAAACAGTTTTATATTTTTTTTGGTATAGATATTGCTTTTTAGTTATGCTAATTACGCATTGTATTTATGCTTGTTTCGGGTCAATGGACACGCCAAGAAAATGGCTTTGAAATAACCCAGGAGCGAAGTACCTTTTTTAATGAGAAAAGTAAAAAAAAAACACGTCGTCAAATTGAGGAAGACTTGCTCTTTCTGTTGGTTCTTTAAAATGCTAAATCGCTTCTCCAAGTCGACAAGCAATCGCGGTTTGAAAATGGGGTATTTTTGCTATGTTTCAATGCCGACGGCGGGAATAGATCAGGTGTTGATCCTTATGGCGCGAAGGAAACTATTTTCTATGATATCTTTTATAATCTTTGAAACATACACATGTAGTTGTTACAGATTTTGAGCGTAATGTTACCTTTAAAATTAAGGTCAGAATGTTAGTTTGCTCTATTTTTGTTAATTTGTTATAGAATTCCGACATGGAATCATGCAGATAGTAGTGATTGTTGACAAATGAAATGATACTGCCATATTAAAAGCGAGTATATACGAGGGTATATACGTCTATTAAAAGGATATACCCAGGGAAACCTAATATTAAATAAGAGACACAGAATTTCTTGTTTGAAGAATTCAACATCAAGTCGAACTTTGTTTCAGAGTCCTGGAATATCACCAAAAGTATAAAAGTACAAACGTTTTTACAAACATAAAATACAGTACTACTGTACAAAAACATTAAATTTTAAATCCTTTAAGTGGTGATGTGCCCTGATGCACCCTACTTTAATTAGTATTATGCTCTGTCTAACGCTAGACGATTTTACTCCTCAAGTGGAGAGTGCTGCCACTCAATGGGTTAATGAGACAATGAGATGTTAATTAATGGGGGGAGGTGACTAAAAGTTATTTTAATAGTAACAGTAATATTGTTTTTAATGCTTTTTTGCCTGTGAGAATTTCTGTCCATAGGCGTACGAGCCTGGGGGTTGCAACCCTCCAGTCAGTGTTCAGTTGAGCAGGGTTTGGCAGTGCCGATTACACGAGAAGACCCCCACGAGAAGACCTCATGCACGAGAAGACCCCTTGAGCCCGCGTTGTGCTAATAGAGCCTGATCTCAGGTTAGCGTTGCCGCGTTTAGATAAACATTCGCAAATTGAAAATTAGAAGATGATGGCGCCATAAATAACGTATGATTTGTATGAATAACGATAATTTAACCTACAGAATACGTATTATCCAATCCTTGGATCAAATATTTTCTGTATCTGACGTAAGGTACGTTGTCCGGTCTATTTTATAAAACGCTTGATCTACTCGCAGTGAAAACTGAATGTCATGTTGTGTGATAAAAATTAAAAACTGACATGCTTCTAAAATTGTAATTATGACAATGCTTACGTATGTTTATGCAGGTACATCAAGTAACGATATTTAACTGAGAGTTTAACAATTAATACTTGGACTCTGAGTCTCTGTAGGATTACTAGGTTACTACGACTCACTACTAAGGGATATATCATTATATGTCGCTTTGAATTCTTTGCTCTCACTGCTAGTAGATTTGTGTGAAGAAGGGGACTGAAGGGGTGGTAAGCATATCATCTAAAATAGCTTATTTAATTAACTTGTGTTTAGTTTTTACTGCCGTCATAGGACACGTTGATATTTTGTATACACAGGCACCAAGAGTCTCTGTTAATATGCATACAAAACTGTATGTATTTTATTGTCTATGATTATGCTGAATTTGATGGATAATCCTAGTGAGCATATTTAGTATATACAGAATTTAAGACCTAATCAGGAACGGCTGCGAAAAATGCAAAACTAGGTGATCTGGCAGAGATTACTGTCATTAATTTAAACCTACGGTTCTGTGATTCAAGTGCAGCACTCTAACCAACTGAGCTACAGGTGTATGTACCACAGAATACTACGGTACCACAGAATACCAGTCTTATTTATTTCTTATATAAAATTTAAAGGAAATATGCTATAAACTTTATTTTCGTGATTATATATTAGTTTTAGTCTTAATTGACATATAAAAATAAAAAATTATATTTTCTTAAAAATTTTTAAAAATAATAAGGATTAACAAAAAGTAACATTCTATATTTTTGGTACTTTTTTTCGAATAATGCCTATAAAATCCGAATGTTTAAAAATAAGTTCGCAAACCAGCATAATTTATTTTGATCAATACTTTTTCCATGCAATGCAACATTATTACTACACTGGAATCACACAGTATAATCAATTTTACCATTGAAAAACTGAATTTTTTAAAATTATTGATAAACCTGGTATTCTTTGGTTATACCACTGGTATTCTGTACTGATCTTAGTGTTTAACTTTCACTAAATTAAGTTAGCAATATCGCACAGTATTATCATACAACATGACACACCAAATCCTGGTACAATTTGATAAACCGTTGCTTACTTATCTCTGCACTGGTATTCTGTGGTACACTGGATTTTTTTTCACAGAATATTCATTTTAAAAAATAATTAAGTGTATGAAATCTTGCCCCAAAACCCCCAGGAAGAAAAACTATATTGATAGACTATACTAAAAAATTTAAGGAACCATATTATATACATTAGACAAAAGATATGGATCATGTAAATTTTTGCGGTATTCTGTGGTACATACACCTGTACAGAACAGATCGAAGCTAGTCGCCAAGCTGTAACTGCAAGTTTATCGACATGTATATATAACTGCAAGTTTATCATGTATTTGGGTGTGCAGGTTGTGACAAGGTGATCATGAACTTGAAATATGTTGTTAGCACTTCACAGTTCACTTGGTTGAACTAGAATTTATGCTTACTTTGGTGGATTATCCAAGACAAAGGACCTACTGTAGTGTTGCATTTTTGCAACTGTTTCTGGTCAGGTCAGGATGTATATATATATATATATATATATATATATATATATATATATATATATATATATATATATATATATATATATATATATATATATGCTCACTTGGATTATAATCTAGCAACTCCAGCATTCTAGTTCACCCAAGTGAAGTGCTAACCAGGGGTGGAAAATTATTTTACTTTCTGGGACCGCAAGAGAACATTGCACATTTCTTCAAATAATAAAGGAAATTGACACTCGGACACTGTAACTATGTGATGTTATCAAACTGAATGTCATGTTATGTTATAAATTAACAGAAAAATATTAATTAACATATTTGACTAATTTAGATAACATGCATCAAGGGTCTGATCCTAAGGTGAATAGAGATGCTTAAAAAGGCACTACTAGGGGCGGCAGGTACAAAACGCAGGTTGCAGTTTGGAATTTCGCAGGTTGGGAATTTTGCAGGTTGGGGATTTTGCAGGTTGGAATTTTGCAGGTTGATGATGCAAGGTTGCCAGGAATTTTGCAGGTTGATGATGTAAACTGAAAATTACACCACTATAAATTCCATCAAGTATTCTAGTATAATTTAATTGTGTACTTATTGCAGTCTGACCTGCTGCCATGTTCCTAGCCTCTGCTCTAAGGAGTGGCCATCACCTTCGTGAAAACATTCAAAATGACCAGATTGGCTTGGACCTTCAGGGGGTTAGTTAACGTTTAACAACATTCTAGTATAAACGCCGCCACGTCATGTAGGCACCTCGCAACAATCAAAACATTCGTCTCCCTGTAGGTCCAAGCCAGTCCGGTCATTTTGAATGTTTTCACTGGGGTGATGACCACTAGTCGTAGAGCAGAGGCTAGGAACATGGCAGCAGGATTGGCTGATATCAAAATGCGCCGACAAGGAGTCAGACTGCAATAAATACACAACCAAATTATACTAGAGAATAACAAAAAATGGCGTGATTTTAAGTACGCATTATCAACCTGCAAAGTTCCGGCAACCTGAAAATTCCAACCTGCAAAATCCCGAACCTGCAAAATTCCAACCTGCAAGATTCCCAACCTGCAAAATCCAACGTGCAACCTGCGTTTTGTATCTGCCGCTACTAGGCGGGCACTAGCAAGGGGATCCATTCCCCACACACACAAAATTAGGCATATTGCATAGGCATTTGCCATAGAACATTTGTTACATTATTCTATAGTCTTACACTATTAAGATGGATAATTATTGCATTTCTAAGGTCATACCTACAGCACAAGTGGCTTTTTTTCTACTAGTTAGAATTTTTCCTTTTATTTATTGAATTTTTACATTAATTATCCATTTTTCTTTCTTGGGGAACTATTTTCTGGGAACTATATATATATATATATATATATGCTTACTTGGATTATCCACCAAACTCAGCATATATCTATTTTTCAAAAACATGCTCATGAGTAAAGAACTGTCAGATGCAGTGTTTCATTTTAAGAAAAATCTTGTTTATATAATAGTACACGACATGTCTAGACTATAAATGTCTGATCTGTGACTATTTCTTTAATAAACCTTTTGTATACTAAACTTGAAAGATAATATTCATATTAAATTAATTTGAATATTCATAATTTAATTTGTGAGGGCCAAACAAATGAAAAAGTGCAATTAACACAACTATATTATTATTATTACTGGAATTATAACTACAGTACATACATTAACATAAGTTAAATTACTATGTAGTTCACAACTATATTATATTTACTTTCCTAATTGTTGTTCATAGTATTAAAAATGTTAATAGCATGTAAAAGCGGGCTATTTTATAAACATTTTTTTGTTCCCTCTAGTGTTCCTTTCCGTTACCTCAGATCTTTTTGGAGGAAGCAAATGATTAACCTAATGATCTTCTTCAGTCATATCTGATATTAACTTGAAACAGTGGTCTTTTCTTCGTTGTTCCAATGTTGTCAATGTTCGCTTTCAATACCTGTTCGTAATCTTGTCCTGGATATATTATACGAAGTGCTCGTTTTTGAATCCTTTCGATATTGCATCGTTGTTTAGCAGTTAGACCCCCAGGCCATAAGTAGTGAAACCCCCCACTATGGCGGATTTTAGAATGAGCTTCCAAAATCTATGACGTCACTTTGTTCGGCTAACAATCTGGCGGATTTTATAATGAGCTTCCAAAATCTATGACGTCACTTTGTTCGGCTAACAATCTGGCGGATTTTATAATGAGCTTGCAAAATCTATAACGCCAGGTAGCGCGACCAATTAACGCGGGCAGGCCTGGGCCAAACGTGACAGGTAGCGCGACAAATTAACGCGGACAGGCCTGGGCCAGCCGTGACAGGTAGCTATATACAAGAGAATATGTTGTTGTCTGGAG
>CACRXK020009361.1:0-19255 GCA_902702795.2 Paramuricea clavata
CCCCAAGTTTCCAACCTCTGGTTTCCCACCGCCCCTAGAGAAATTTTCACACCCCCCCCCCCCAACAAAAATTGGGATAAATGAAAGTAGATTTTGAACTAAGGCCTGTTTTATACGTCGAATTTTGGTAGCGTCGAATGCAATTCAAACAATAGATAATGAATCATAAATTAGCTTTATCATCTCATTATATATTGTCTTAATTGCATTCGACGCAACCAGAATTCGACGTATAAAATAGGCCTAAGTAAGACTAAAAACAAGGATTTTGAACCAAATCAGACCAAAAATCTGGGGGCTTTGTCCCATTACTTCCATTAGTAAATGTGCCCCTAGAACCCTGCTGCAGCTTGCTCTGCGGCTATACGCACCCTTGTCTCTCACATACCCTCCTCGGCACCTCTCCCCCCCCCCTCCCCCCCCCAACAAAATCTGACGTTCTAACGGCCGTAACTAAAAGAAATACTTACATTCACAGAAGGAGCTGGCTTGATGGAGTTGTGTTCATTCTGGACTGGGATAAATAAGCTGCCGTCAAGCACTAACGACGAAAGCATGCTGGTAAAGTTTGACGCGAGCATTGACCTTCCTATTGTGGAAACGTGTTTTAACTCCATGACCATTCCATCTAAATTTGATAAGTTCGAAGATTTCGCCAAGATGATGGACATAGCAATCAAATATGGATCAAAGGGATTCACCTTTATTTAAACGTTTATTGATAGAGCGCTTGACATTGTTTCGAGTTGTCGCAATTGATGTGCGGTGTTTAACTTACAGTTAGTTAAAAACTATCGTGTCATTTTGTTCATGGTGTATTTCATGTTCTGTTCATATAAGGCACTCTTGCATAATATTGTATCACTTTTAGGTTATGTGATTTTAATGTTAAAGGTTAAAATTTTTGTTATAGGTTAAAATTAAAGTGATTGTTTGAAAGTTTCGTCCTACGAACTTTATAATACTCCGTATAAATTCACTACCCCTGCAGCAAGCGAGTCACAAAGTCGACTGCATCGATGTATTTTTCTACAATTTCATCCATACTCATTCCATCTTGGGCAGAGAACTGATAGATGTTTTCCATTTCTTCTGTCTCAAGAGGGCACATGGTTTCTGGAACCTCTACTCTTTCTGATTCCTGCAATGGAACAGGCCCTTCGTAGTCCACCCCATAATTTAAAAAGTCGCCCTGAAAGAGAGATTACACTGACTTTATTATCAAAAAATAAAATTTGATGACATACGGTTTACATATGTAGCCATAGGTTTTATTAAAATTTTCAATTCAGTTACGTTTTACCTAATAATTTCCAACTCCATCAAAATAATCAGATAAAGAACTATACTGTACGCAAAGACGTGATTACCTGAAACACTTCCCTTGGTGCAGTTGAATCACTTCTGCAAACCATGTGAAGTCCTTTAACCCAGAGTTGTATTGGACTCATGTTTCGTTCAGTTCTTAAAGGATGGTGTATCCAGGCTTGTCTCCACGATTGAAGATGGTTGTTTACAACCGGAAGAAATACAAAATGTAGACACCATAAATGCACTTCATTTTCATGATCAAGAATACCAAACCTCTCTAATGCATAAAAGATGTCATAAAACAGGTAAAGGCACCCTTGAAACACATCTCTCCATAGCCTTTCTATCCTCTGGTTATGAGTACTCTTACCTGTAAATGTCATTAAAAGTGTTTGTACATTAAAAAATAAGGATTTCCTTTGTTGATTTTATGAAAAAAAAGGTAATAATGCAGAGTACAGAAATTAGCCTTTCCCACGAAGGTTTAAATTCGCCATTTTTGGGTACTATTTTATAAAAACATGAAGTAGTATAGCTAAGCGATGTGAAACTAATTTTTGAAATTTGTAACTGTAAATAGATTTATGATTATACCGCATAACTATATTTATAGAAAGGTCATTTTCAATGTTTACTATTACTAACAAGGTTGCCACCCAAAAATTGTAGCTGGCGTGAGAAAGGCTAATTGAAATGCACATTTGCAATTCAATACCAGTTATCATGCTTCCGCGATGTGGCCCCCTCTGCTCATGTGTCAACATGTACCAAGAAACGTCAACATTTTCCCCTCCTTTGTCGGAACGGACTCGTGACGGTAGGCCATATTCATCAACAGCTCCCAAAAACAATTGGGGAACTGTATCAGCTCTGTTATTGTTTGACGCGTGAATGTAAACCGGTATCCTAGAGTAGCCATCTACACCACCGTGCACAACTATCCTCCACCTGGAAAAAAAATGGAAAATAGAAAAAACTTCCCTGTCATTCAACATTATTTATTTTGAGTATAATGCAAAACTTGACAGTTGTACCGAATCAACTTGTGATGCCCGTCTATGTGCCAAAGAGCCAGTGGCGAGAAGACGCTATACTTTCTTTTCTTTACTGCATTTTTCCATCGTTGCACCGCACCAGTTGGATCGGTTCTTAATAATGATTGTCTAATTCGCTCTCTTTGAATTCTGTAACCTTTGCTAAAAAGGTAGCCCTTCAACATTCGTATTCCAGTGGAGCTGTTTTCATTCTGTACCGCATTAACAAGTTCATCTAGATCTTCATCATTAATGTTGCTGTATGTAGCTAAATCAGGTACACAAATTATATTTAATTCATAATGCAATCAAGCTTGTAAGATTCGGACTGTTTCCTCGGTTGGTCAATCTTGGCTTAAACTACTCCATTTCACCTGTGTTCTCAGACATTTGCAAGTGGAAGTTAATGTTGCATATATGACGTATTTGTTAATTTATATCGACCTTAATGTTTATTGGTCGAAATTTGTAGGCGATAATACGTACATTTAAGATGGAGTAATACGAGCAACAAAATCTCTACTTAACATGCGTTGAAATCAGGTTTTGTTGCAAGTTGCTGCAATTTTGTTGCTCGAATTACTCCAGCTTTTATACCTAAACGTGCAACGCAACAATGTTGCACAGGAAAATCACTGTGCCTGTCATATGTTGCCCGCATTTGCTCACCTTTAATGCTTAGGTCGAATGCAGCGAGCCTTCTTTCTACTGTACGCTGCCCAACACCCAAAATGCTACTCATTTCTTTGACAGTAAAACCCTGGTCAACTAAAAACGATAATTGCTCCTGCGATATAGAAATTCTAGGTCTTCCACGACCGGAACAAATAACGGAAGGGCGATACTGCACATCAACATCTCGGCTTTCGACCATTCGTTCCGCCATTCTGTCTAACTGTTGATACACTAACGACAATGCATTTATTACTTCCTCCGGTAAACCCAAAGTTACACTCATCCTATTCACGTAGTCTAATCGTAGCTTCATCAGATCAATATTTTCATTATTCACTCCTTCGGCGATATCTCTAATGACCCGAGCAATTTCGACATGTGTTAACTCTTGGTCTTGCAGGTCCGCCATGTTTGATTTATATATGACGTAATTATGACAAGTTTGTATTACGTAATTTTGGCGGCTTTTGTACAAGCGGCGGCAAATGGCAATTTTCAACTTGACAAATGGCAATTTTCAACTTGACAAATTGCAACTTCGAACTTGACAGATCGCAACTTTCAACTGTGCAAATCGCAACTTTCAGTTTGGCAAATCGCAACTTTTGATATTAGATTTTTTTCACCAAGTTCATTGTTGCATGCAGGAAATTCGTTAAATGTTTGTGTGGTAAACAATTGTCAAAAGCCGTATGAAAAATTATGGGCAAAATTAAATGTTGATTCCCCATGTTAAAAGTCGAATTGCAATATTGATTTTTGGCGGTGATGGAACGCCATATGCAACTTAGCTCTACTTTCAAATTGTGATGTTCAACTTCATGTCTGCAAAAAAAATTATTGGTATTATCTTATTTTTTACTTGCATGTGGTATACCAGTACTGTACAATAATAACTGGCTAAGTACAAAATAACAACAGAGTCAACATAATTATATAATTGTGTGACTTATACAGTAGACTGGCGTATGGATCATAGACTAATCACCCCTCGTTTGTTGTCCGCACTGATGAGCACATATCCAATTCATGTGAAGGTAAATACTACAGAGACGGATTTTCATATTTTCGTTCGGGGGGTGGATAAATATCTGGGGGGGGGGTGCTGCTGCTTGCTCTTGCCGGGGCGTGGTGGCAACGCCCGGAAAGGCCAAGGAAAAAGTTTAACAAAATTTGTTTTCTAGGCCTGCATGGCGAGATCTGAGACCATAATATTGGTAATTTTACTAATTTAGTAGTAAGAATAATCAAATATGAAACTATCATCAAAATAGATGTAATTTGCGGGGGTGCCAAATGCCTTTGGGGGGGGGGGTACAAATCATTTCTGGGTGTGTGTGCACACACCCCCCCAGAAAATCCGTGCCTGAAATACTAAGTTTGTTAAAAACCAACCAAAGGATGATGGCTAGTGATTTTTTAATTTCAGAGTGTTGGGGCAGATTCTTACTTGACTCTTGTAGAGTGGTAGGCACTTTTATATTGACATCCTTCAAAACGACAGAGAAAAGGACCATGAGATTTTGCATTTAGTTCACCCACTTTTTCAACCAAGCCACTAATTTCTTCTCCTCCAATATATTGGTCAATGTATTTTTGGCACAATTCCAAAAACCATCTTCCTCTATTTTCCTTTCCAACATCTGATGTTGGCATTGTCATGTTTGGTTTATCTGTCAGATTACATAAAATACTGTATTACAGTGTACAATCATATTATTTCCCTTTTTATCATTTTCATAGGTTACAGCAGTCCATCAAACATTAAAAAATATAACATACTCTCTATTTGTTTTAAACTTATCATCTCCATGAACGATGCACATATATGTGCCTCGATTTCAGCCTGGTGAAAGTCCTTGTACTCGTTATAATGTTTCTCTACACCTTGAGCAGCCCTTGTCTTTCCAGTTCGATTCATTGTTGCTCTACTTGTTCCTATCTGTGCTGCAGATGATTCACTGACAAATATGTCAAATTCAATCTGTTAAAAAACATGAAAATTACATTCATGGGTGTTACCTGGCAGGCAGTATACCTACAAATAGTGGTAATGTATTCTATATGTTTGCAAAACTAATAATCATAGATGCTTGTATTTTGCTAACACATAAGAAATGTAATGTAGTTGTAGTAAAAAGTACATTGTGCATAGGCGTACAGGACAGCAGGGGGGGGGGGCAGGAGCTGCCCCCAATTTGTTAGGCAGACCAGGCCAGTCGGGCAATATTTGCTTCACATTCAGGCAATATTGGCTAATTATTATAAAAACAAATAGGAGAAATTCCTTCAATATTGGGGGAAATATGCTAAATATAATAGTCAAAAATTGTGTTTCCCCCTCTCCCCTCAATATAAAAATCATAATAAATTATAATACACCCCCTCCCCCCGCCCCACCTGTCAACAACAATTTTGGAAAGTTTGCATGGAAAATTGTTTTGACAAGTCGGGTACAATGGGAAAAAGTTGGGCAAATTTTTTTCTGCCCCATTAATGTTTTCCTTCCCATATGTCCTATGATTGTGTGTCTTCAAACACAAGCACTGTTTGAGATCAGTCTAGTTTACTGGTAAATGTAGGCCCAGCTCCTGGAAGTTGGGTGTGAAAGAGTTGAAACTTATCTTCTAAAAGACATACATTGTACAAATTTACTTTTGCATGCCAGTCAGCTGCTTCAGTTGTAATGCCTTCTAGTCGATCATATTTACTTATTCCATCCTGAAATGTCCATTGAACATTTCTACAGCGCTCTTCAAATAACTGATCACCATGCATTGGTACCTCCATGAGAATATCTGGTACATCATTTACCATATTAGATGGTGCATACTTTTGTTGGTTGGTCATGATAAGCTGGGCCATTTCTCCTGCGATATTGGGATTACTAAACTGAAGTCCAAGACAACACTATAAAAATAATTAAAAATACATTTATTTTCAAATAAAAGTTTTGGGCAAGGATCATCCATAACTGCATAACTCTTTCTTCATATTGGGATTTTTTAAAAATTTAATGTAGACTTTATCACTGACACATAAATGCCACTTTGACTATATAACAATACGATGAAGTCATGTAACAGAAAATGTGTCAGGAAAACAAGCTTCTACAACTTTGCATAATATCAGAACATTTTTAACAGTTTTTATTTTGGTTTAATATTACATAATTACTGGGCATTTTTTAAGAAATTACAACTACTGGGGATAAGTCTCAATGATGGCCTTTTCCCCTCACAGTTATGTATACATAAAGACCAGTAGCCTGCATGGCAGGCTCAGCAGGCTAATAAAGACCATGCTGTCCTGAATTTTATAAAATGGAACATCGAGAATGTGAAAATTAGATATGAGAATTAAAGCAGGCAGTTGCAGCATTAATTTTCAACAAGGATGATGTTTTACTAATGATCAAAAGGGCACAGCTCATCTGAAAATATTGCTTCACTACTGTGGCAAGCAAAGGGCCTACTCATGGGTAGATGCCCCAGTGGTTATTTCATTAGCATATAAAGACAAAACATTTTACTGGATGAAACATGAAATGGGATCCACTAACAAAGACTTCAGGTCGGACATGTCAGTATCATATGCTCCTGGGAAATATCGAGTATAACCACTGTTCCTATTGCTATATATATGTAGAAAACCCTCCATTATTTTATTTTTATGTAGTGAGATGACTTACAATGTCTGATTTCTGTGACATTTCTTTTGAATATTTATGGGAGATATGTCGCACTACACAGTCTTGCAAGTGCTTGAAACTATCAAGATATTTGCTGATGACTCTGCTAACCAAGATTGAACAGTTCCATTTGAAACTTTTCAGTACAGCATTGCTTGGAAGGACATTTGATAGTTGTATGTCTCTCAGCATCATTAGTGGTTTGGAGTTGTCAAATGAAGATATATCAATTCTGTTCAACACAGCATACTGTTGGGTCCAATGAATGGACTGGTTTGTGCGGTCAGTGGACTGGTATCTAGCTTGAATGTGATAGTCAATATTATCACCAACTAATCTATGAGGGAAAAGTATACAGAATCGTTTGTCTTAGATAATCTGCTGATAGAACTGTAGCTACAATACAGTACTATAATGGTGACTGATCTTATATTCTATATACTTAATATATAACTATACACGATCAGCAATCACTATGCTGCTATTAATCCAGGGTCTGTACTAAAGCAATTACATAATTTATGAACATAGCTGCCACATATTCGTAAGGGAGATCCCCCTACATTTAACAATTATTCGCCAAAGGCAACGCAATTATCGGTGAATAAAAACCGAGACGAAGTCGAGGTTTTTATTCACGATAATCACCGAGCCTGAGGTGAATAATTGTTTTAGTATAATTTCATAGGTGATTATTTGGGGAAAAATAAGAAAATACACATTTCTTCGTCATTTAATTGACAAAAAGGCTTCGGCCCCCATTTTGAAAATCGCTTAGGTGATTATCACGTAATAATCACCTCAACGACAACCAATCAGCGTGGAGAATTTACAATAATCACCTATGTAATTATACTAATAGGAGATTTTTGCAATTTGTAGGGAGTAGGAGATTCTCCTACTCCCTACAAATTGCAATAAGGAGATACTTATGGGGAAAAAAGGTTATTTTATTTTTGTTTTTTTATTTGTTATTTTTTTTGTTATGGTTATTTTCAGCATATTTTCAGTTACATTTACCAGGTTTCATACAGAAAATGCACCTTGCTTAACTCAAAAGCGAATTTAAACACATAAGCACTTGATTTGTAACAAATGGACATATTTCAAAATTTTTTATCATAATTTATACTGTGATATTCTGATTTCGAAAGTATGTGGATCATCAGAATGCAAATTAGGATGCACTATCCAGGTTTTCCTGGAATGATCAACCATGTAAAATGTTGGCATAAAAAGGGAAAATTTACGGAAAATGTTATATTTGTATGGGGGTGGGGGAAATATATGTTTGAGGCATTGGGGAAACGTATGGATTTTTAGCATTCGCTTTAGGTGAAAATATGATGTTTAGAGTGGCAGCACTGTTTACATTTAAAATATGCTGACTTGTAGAGTGGAAGTTTCTGACTTTGCAGCAAATGCATCACATCTTCCAAAACAGCTTTGTTAATGCAACCATGGTTAAGTTGGTGCATTGATTTTTTTGCCAGTTGGACACAATACTCATGTGTTGGTTTGCTAAATGTTGGGTACTCTTGCACAGCTTTCTCAATCAAGTCAAATGTAACTTCATCCAAAATCATGTCATCTTCCTCTCGATGGGTTTGAATAGTTTCCACTTCCTTAATAAAATTCTGAGCTTTAAGGTTTTCCTCCACATTCTTTTTCCATGATAATACTTTGGTGTCTGTTGACATGCCCATCTTTTTTTTGAGATTTACCACACTTTCAGGGGACATGCAGATACCAAGACGGTTAAGCCGGACTCTGTCATAGTAACTTGCACCACTTTTAAATAATATTAGCGAGATTCTGTATGCATAAGCAGATAACTTTGCATTCCTAGATCTTGCTAAAGCGGACGTAGCAAGGGCCATAGCATTCAAGGCACGGTCCACACGGTTTTGAGAAGATGTACATGTACAGTTTTGAGGTGATGCGCCACAGGCTCCACTCATAGTTGCTGACCAAAGTGGGCATTTAACATTAACTTCGTGAACAAGGATTTTATTGCTGAATGCAGCTAATTCATCTGGTGAAGACCCGCTTAAAATGCTGTCAGAACTGAACGAACGAAATTCTGCGCCGACTTCCCTGTTCAAAACTTTAGGTAGGTGCTCCCGGATATCGGTATGCTTAAACACAATATTCGCAACAGTACTCCAGTTTTTAAGAGCAATATTTTTTATAAGGGAAGAGGTCAGTTTATCAAACGATTCCTTCACAACAACTCTTGAATTTGGATAGCTGATCAAAACACGAACTCGGCTTTCTTTCTTGTTCGGAATAATTGTCTCAATGTTCATTAGATTGTGTACTTCATCGTCCGTTACCGTTGAACTTGTGCATCAGTATCATGATCGCTATTTCCCTCATCCACAAATAATCCTCTCCTTGGAGAATATTTGTTCTTTTCACTCACAACTGCCTTCTCCGCAACTGATTGCTTTACAGTGCAACTAGTTCGGCCTTGTCGGTGACATTGTCTTTCAGGCGTCACTGTTGTAGGAAGCTGTCGCTTTTGACGTGCAGGACTTCGATTTTTAGTACATTCAGATTCTCAATTATCCAACTTATCTTTCAAGAAAGTGAAGTTTTCGTGGACATTCCTTATTTTTCGTCCACAAGGACGGCATATTCTTTCTGAAAGAAGAGGTGATTTCTGTGCTGGCAAGCCGACAATTTCACACGCTTGTGAAAGTATTAAACCTTTACTCTCTTTTCTTCCCGACGCCTTGAAAAGATTCTCGAAAGAAACTCTACCCGATCCAAATTCAATCTTTAAATTACATTTACATATTCTGCATAAATCGTTCACAGAGCTACTCGTATTTATACGCTTCGCTGGCTTTTTCGGTGTATCATTGTCCGCAATTTATTTGCATATAATTTACATATGCAAATAAATTAAATAAATATTCTCACTTCCGCTATGATCTTATTGGCTAATGATAATATGGGCGTGTAGTGGGCGGAATGAAAAATACCGGGGCATTACGGCAGGCTCTCCCTCTTGCGCCCCCCCCCCCAATTTTTTTTTCTCCCCCAAACCCAGAGAGCCTGCCACGCAGGCTACGTCAAATGGAGAGATAATGAGCATTTTTGCTGCAAAACGCAGATAAACTATATCTCATTTCGGACTTGCGTAAAAATGTCAATTATCTGTCCATTAGGCAAGATAGATAACTCGTCAATTTGTCAAAGATGGACGATAACCTTGCGTGGTGGCCTGTTGTGTTTACATAATTCAAAGTCCAATGCTGGTTCTTCTTTAACATGGAAAATGTGCATGCTTAGGGCATTCATGTCAATCATTCTTCGGTATATTTCGCGCGGTTGAGTAATGATAACATTACGTCATCAAAATCTTGGTTCAATAAAATTTAGTTTAGTAGGTAAAGTAAGGTTCACATAGGTATAGGTATAGGTTGAAGTTTTTACTTTTGATAAGTATTTTAAGTTGTGAACATATTTTAACATTGATCGATTGAACAGCGAACCAACTCGCCTTAGATAATCCGCCTTAAGATAATCCGCCAAACCGCCTTAAATAAACAGAATTTGAGGGCTGGAACGAGCTACCAACGCCAACCCACACTTTTAAAACTCAACGTTGATTGGCTTGATACAAATCATACCACTTGCTAGATCACGTGTACAAAGATCCCCTCAACCGTTAGTATAAAAGGGCGTGCACAACCCAAATTCGTCAGTGGATGACCTCTCAGTGGATGATCTCTCAGTGGACTCTCGAGTGGACTCTCGAGTGAAGTCAGTGGACGTAGACTTGATAAAACTTAACTGATGAAAAGCTACGAAAACTCAAACGAAACAGCACGGACAAAGAAAAACGAACTAAAGGCAACGAAGATTTAAAGGCTGAAGTGAACTTTCAGGAAACTAGTACAAGAAGACGAACCTTAACACGAAGGAATGAACAGTATTGAACACTAAGAACTGATAGTTATTTAAGATTGTTGTAACGATTCACTACACTACCTAAATAAAGCCTCGTAACACAAATATTCCTTACGAAATTATCAGTGGAGTTGCAAATCTTTATGTCATCATTCAGAACTCGATACTCAGTATAATCGCACACATTGTTCTTATAGAGTATTGAAAAGTCAATCTGAACTTTGTATTCATCATCGTACTTTATATATGAAATATCTTACGGATTGCGGCCATGACAGGGCACATGTTAATGGAGCCTGGTATACTCTGATGATCTGGGTCTGAACTCTTCTTGGCATATATAAGGTTTACCATCGTGCACCGCATAGTCATATCTTGTGAAATATTGACTTGTAGCTGCGTGATAGACAGTGACCTGCTTATTCACAGTGTAATACTTTCAGTC
Source organism: Paramuricea clavata (assembly GCA_902702795.2). Lineage (NCBI taxonomy): Eukaryota > Metazoa > Cnidaria > Anthozoa > Malacalcyonacea > Plexauridae > Paramuricea > Paramuricea clavata. The sequence continues at coordinate 11,078 of CACRXK020009361.1, forward strand.
GATCCAAAAGGTTCTAATGGGTTTATTGCAATTTTTTCCATGCATTTTCGCCTTTACCCATTTATTGCGTAATTTCCAAATATTCCGTACGTTGTTATCAGTAGAGTTGCAAATCTTTTATGCCATCATTCAGAACTCGATACTCAGTATAATCGTAACTTTGTTATTATAGAGTATTGAAAAGTCAGTCCAAACTTTGAATTCATCATCTTATTTTATATTGATGATTGAATCGTTGAACATTAATAGATCTTCCTGGGTATACTTTTTCGATATGAGTTTAAAGTTTTCTTGGCATACTATAAGATTACCATCTTTCACGCCATAGTCATTTCTTGTGAAATATTGACTCCAAGGTGGGAGATAGACAGTGAACTGCTTATTCACAACGTACCATGCATATATATTTTTAACAGATCCGCGACATTTATGCTGGTCTTTAAACTTTTCCCACGAATTTCTAGCTCTCCAAATGGTCCGCATTCTTGAATAATTTGAAGCACACATTTCAAGATCTTCGTTACCGAGTCGATATTCACGATAGTCGTACATCTTGTTGTTTGTAAACAGCGAAAAGTTTTGCAAAACGTTATACTGATCGCCGTATTTCACTTCAACTAAATAATCATTGCAGGACAGACTAAGCTTCGCCGAACAAATGGCAAAATATCCAAAACTGACTCCGTAATCTTGCCTTGTGAAACTCTGCTCAGTGGGTTTGAAGAAAACAGTAAAATTTATGTATAATGTGTAATTGGGATAGTGAAATCCGTCCACGGATACATTACAATGTTTGGAAGCCAACACTTCCTTTTCCCGGGCAATCAAATCCCGCCATCTTTGTTTGATAGGGGGGTCAGAAGAATTAGAAACTTGTAGACCATCGTCCGTTTCTCTGTACTCGTAATAACGGTACATTCGGCTTCGGTACATCATTGAAAAGTTGTTCCATGCTCTGTAGTTATCTTCATACTTTAAAGTAAAGGTATAATTGGCGCATTCGGTTTGACTTTCCAAGATCGCATCAATTTCACGTCTGTTCCGGTGTCAAGCGAAATTCCTGACCTCTGCTAAATACCTGACCTAGCGTGACGGGTCAGAAATTTCGCGCGTACAGGCGCGAAATACACGACGCTTGCTAAATTCTAAGTCGATCAAAACTGTTTTTTAGAGTTTAGATAAAATAATCATGATGTTAATTTCTAATACTTCGTTAATTAAATATTTCAAATCGACATCGCTAAGTTTCAATCACAAACACTTTAAATTTCAAAGCGAATTGTGTGGTCGATCGTGACCGCGAAATACACGACGTTTGCTAAATACGGTCGGTCGAAACGATTTTTAATCCATATGCGATGTTACCAAATGTTTCTATAGCATAGACATCGCCAAATCTAAACGGCCAACTCATGAACTTCGAACTCATCGTTGCTGCTTACTAAATAGTGAGAAGGTCAAACGCGAACCGATTTTTAGTGCTTTATATAGTATAGTAATGCATATACGGCATAACCTTTGAAACTGGCGTCTATTTTATATCATGCACTAAGATCGCTTTTCGAGTGATTTTTCCATATCAACGATTCAAGGTTTATTATAACGTTCACAATCAGTGGTATAGTGTCAATTCAGTTGATCAATTGTAGAATTAATGTTGGAAAATTTATGTATAAATAAAATGGCTTTATAAATACACGTGTTGTCTGTTCAGTTGCGAAATTTATGAGCCAAAGTCATTCATGCGCATCGTCTGCGCATGGGCAGTTCTACAATAGTCAGATATTTCGCAAGTCAGGAATTTCGCGTCACACCGGAGATGTTGAGTTGTGAATGAAGCATCTTTGAAAGATCAGTGTTCTTCCGCGCCTTGCGGCCATCAATTTGTTTCGCATTTTCTGTCAAGTTAGAGACGCGTTCGTTTTGTTCCTGAGAAAGGTCAACATTCAAGGGTTTACCTTTGAATTCATCTTTTAATTTGTTCGGCTCTGTTTTATCTTTTCGCCTGTTGTACTCTGAACCGCCACCATGATAAAAACAAGCGAAAATCAGAGAGAAGGAAAAGAAAACAACTCGATACAAGAGTCGAAAACGCCACGACCCATGTTGCAACTTGCAAGTGTTGTTAGGCAACTGGGTGCTGTTTCAGAAAAACACGAAGTTTAAAACGTTTATAATTGGGCGATTTGTGATAATGTTACCATCTGAATCCAGCTGTGCTTCCGTTGTCAGAGCAAGCGCCTTCCATCTCTGAAATCGTAGGTTCAATTATCGGAACATTCATGTGAAAAGAATCGGTCAACGCTCTGCCGAATGTTGTTCTTTTTTTCGGGCATTGCAGTTTCCTCCCGCGAGAAATGTTGAGAGTGGGTTACGACTAAGTTCGTTCACGACTACGTGAGCGTTATCTATGGAGCAAAAAACATAACGGGTTTAAAAGTTTCCCTATCTTAATAATTAACTACACCTGAAACGCTCTTAAGATAGCTCGATGCCGTATTTCGAAATATTAGGTCTTTGGAATTGTCAAATATTGTATGGCTACATTTTGCACATCGTATGTTAGGTTTTTCATGCATTTAAATCCATGGGTTGTACATATATTGAAATGGTTTTTTTTCAAATTTTCTTGATTTTTGTAACACCTTGTAAGCTTCCATGGAAATTAACAAATTGACAATAGGTGCCGCTGGGTCTATTTTTGGTAGATATAAAGATGGAAAAATAGCTGTTATCGTAATTGAATACGCCGCTGCGGCGAACCAGCGGTACTCAGTGGAAGTACGCACGAAAACGAGGCTAAAGGGTCAAAAAACACAAAAAAAAAAAGAAAGAAATGGAGAAATGAAAAAAAATATCGAGAAATCGAGGCAATTACTCAGGACGTAAACAATCCTTGTCACCACCTTGTCCCTATCGCACAGAAGCATGACTATTCCACCAGAACAAAAGAAAGAGGTTCTAATGTAGGTCGCATTATTTCCAGAACCGAAAGACATAAATCATCGTTTATGCCTCGTGCAATTAAACTTTTTAATAGTAAACTTTAAATTACTACTGTAATAGACGGTTCTGTAATTTTAGGCTGAATGTAGATTGCATTATTCTCTGAACTGAAGGACATACTCGTCGTCTGTGCCTTCGGCAACTGAACCTTTTTAAAATTATAAATTTTTATTGTAATATAGATGGTTTTATAATGTTTATGAATTTGTAAGTCCACATGAACTTAAGGTGGATTATTATTAAAGCTTTAAATCATCATTCATGATAGATACTATGACATCATAACTGAGACCCAAGTCATTGCGCGGAATTCAAGATTTATTTTATTTATTTAATCTTATTTGGAAACGGTAACCCTTCAGATCTACTAACATCAATTTCCAAGGGGCCGTTTACAGTAATACAATAAAAATATATAAAAAGACATTAAAGAACTAACCTAACAAAATACAGGAGCTATTTACAAACAAATGACATAATTAGATTCTATTTACTGTTCGCACATTTCGTCTATTCGTAATTATAATCAGCTCGAGAGAATTGTTTTAATTGCCAAATAGAAACGTCGTTTACTTTAGCGGCTTTTGGGAGGCTATTCCATAGACTTACGGCTGAATAATTTATGCTTTTTCATGAAATCTGTTTTAGGTTTTGGAAGTGCATAATTGACATTATTATTGCGCAGGTTGTAGTTGTCGTTTCTATTAATATGGAACATGCTAGATATGCTTTTTGGGAATTGCTTATTCTTAACTTTATGCATAAATACTATTTTCTGAGATCTCCTTCGTTCAGCTAATGGTTGCCGCCAACCAAGTTCATTCAGCATATCACTTATTCTTGTATCGTCACGGTTTCCCCGTAATTACTCTAGCTGCTCTATTTTGCATTTTCTGTAATTTATCTTGGAGGTAGACGCTACAGTTTTCCCAAACTAAACTTCAATAGTCAAAATAAGGCAGTACTATAGCCTTATAAACGTTTTCTAAAACTGTTGCCGGAACATATTTCTTAATACGACGTATCATTCCGATACCTTTTGAAGCCTTGTTAACTATGCTTTCGATCTGGTTTTTCCCCGTTAATTGTTCATCGACAATTACACCTAGGGTTTTTGTACATTTTACCCTATTAATATTTGTTTCCCCAAGTTTTAATTCTTGTTCGTTTTCAATTTTGGCTAATCTCTGTCTAGACCCTATTATCATGTATTCGTTTTTTTCTTTATTAAGTGTTAACCTGTTGGCCAGCAACCATTGATGAACTCTTTTAAGTCTACATTTAATTTAGTTATGACTTCATCACTTCTACCACCATTTGTCGTTAAGTTTGTGTCGTCAGCGAACATACTAGTAGACGAGTGCGAGAGACACCTCGGGAGATCATTTATGTATACTAGAAATAACAACGGTTCTAGGTTTGATCCCTGAGGCACTCCGCATCTTATAGTATGTTCTCTTGACATAGTACGCTCAATTTTACATATTTGTGTTCTATTGGACAGATATGACTTAAACCATTTTAAGGTAATTGGGCTAGACCCATAGAGATATAGTTTCCTAAGCAGTATATCGTGATCAACACAATCAAAGGCTTTCTTCAGGTCCAAAAATATTACACCATTCAAGCACCCATTGTCCATATTGATCAACCATTTGTTGGTAGCTTGAAGGAGCAATGATTGTGTTGAGTGATTCTTTCGGAAACCTGATTGTTCACCTGTGAGTATCTCATTGGATTCCAGATATTCAGACAATTTGCAATGAAATGAGTTTCTCAAAGATTTTGGAAATTGCCGAGAGTATTGAAATTGGTCTATAGTTAGTACACTCTGTCTTGTTTCCCGACTTGAAAATAGGTGAAATCACTGCAGTTTTCATATCATCAGGAAAGATACCAGTTTTAATAGATTGGTTAAAGATATTAACCAAAGATGGCCCTATGATATCTGCAGAGTCTTTCAGCAATTTTGGTGAGATTTTATCGTGTCCTGTTGCCTTAGAAACCTTTATAGCGGAAAGTAAATTAAATACTTTTTAATTGAAATGGTATGAATTTCAAAAGAGGAATTCGCAGGCGTGATAAATGATTCTGGTGTTAATGTTGGTTACAGGTAAAGCATCAGCCAGTTGAGTACCAATATTAATGAAAAATGTATTAAAGGCATCAGCAATCTGTTTAGGCTCGGTAACAGAGTTGTCATTCTCAACGTGGATCTCAGTGATGTTAGTTGTTTTATAATTTTTGTTTGTCAATGTCCTAATTGTGTTCCACATTGTTTTAGGATTTTGATTATTTTCACTTAGGGCATTCATAAAGTATTTAGTTTTCGTGTTTTTAACGAGCTTGTTTACTTCATTTCTTGCTCTTTTATACGCTTCGTGCACATTCCTTGAGCCCGATTTAACGGCCTTTTTTTAAGATAATCTCTATTTTGCATACTTTTCTTAATATTTTCTGTAATCCAAGGAGCATACTCACTTCTAGCCTCCTGCGCAGACGTTGTTAGTGGGGCCTCGGCCACTAACAACGTCTGCGCAGGAGGCTAACTCACTTCTAACTTTCCGTGTAATTGGTGGCGCATGTAGATCAGCAACCGCAAAAAATTTTGATTTCCACTCCTCCCAAAGAATGTTTGGGTTTGTAAGGTTTGATTGTATTTGGAAAATTTCATTTAAATCTGATCTAAAAGCATTAATTTCGAAATATTTATACTGTCTTGTGTTGACAATTTTTGGCTCTGTTCGGGGAATAGAAAGTTTTCGGCAGACATACCGTAGATCATGCTATGGTCACTTATTCCTATGTGTTCCACGCCCGAGTCAATAATCAGTTCTGGCTTGTTACTGAATGCCAAGTCTATTAACGTACTAGAAGTTTCGGTTATTCTCGTTGATTCTTTAATTAATAATAATAATAATAATAATAATAATAATAATAATAATAATAATAATAATAATAATATTTAATATTTATATTGTTCGTATTGTAATTGTTCGTATTGAAATGTTTGAGCAAGATCAACGATTCTTTTTGTCTGAGGTGAAATCGTACGTTCTCCGAGATTGTTCCAATCACAGTTGAAATCTCCAATTGTGATAACTTCCTTATTTTCATAATCCATTTTTGTAATACACTCCTCGTAATCACTAAACAAATCAAGACTTGTACCCGGTGGTCTATACCATGTATTGATTAAAAACGACTTCGCTTTTGGCTTGAAAATTTCAACTGTGATTGATTCCAAATTTGCGTGATCTAAGTCTGTCCGTAATTTATAGCTTATACAATTTCTAATATAAATCGCAACACCCCAGCTATTACGATTTCTATCTTTACGAATAACTTCGTACCATTAACATATATTTACTTCATAATCTTGGATTGTACCGTCTAGCATTGTTTCACTTAAACATATTATATCAAACTTGAAACTTGCAGTTATGACTATATATCCTAAACTGATCTATATTTTTAACTAAGCTTCTGATATTTAAATGAGATATCTTGAAGCCTTTCATACTATATCTAGTTGTAGTGTTAGCAATTTTTTCTACTTCAATTGTTTGTTTAGATGATCCCAAATCAGCATATCTACCACTTTCACTTATCTTACTTATATTGTTCAAATTCTCAGGAGCGATATAATTTCAATTATGTTTCCTATCACTGTTCAAATATAATAGAATGTTCCTTGATAAGGTTGCTGTTCCTAGCCTGTTAAGATGAAGACCATATGTGTTTAAATGATTAACTCCAATATGTTTATGCCTAATGTAATTCCAGTTATTCTGGTTGCAATAAGTAAAAAGTTGTTTGTTTACTTCGTCAACTCGATCAGTTCTTATTATCAACTCTGAAATCACAACTTTAGTTTGTGGATTCTCTTTCTTTATGATATTACATACCTTTAAGACGCCCTTTGCCACTTCATTTGGATTTTTCTCTTTGAGATCGTTTGTCCCAACGTGTAGAATGATTTCGTCAGGTTTTCTTTGGAGACATGGCTTAATATGGTATTGCATTGCATCCGTTGTGTCTCCTCGATACGTCTCGGCATGCACTCGCTTGTTTCCGTTCTGAACGGAACGCTTTAGTCTATGACAATCCAAATGTTTAATCATAGAATCACTAACAATATATACCGTTTTGACAGACTTCTCTGTATTTCCGTTAGCGTTATCTTTTGGCTTACTTTTCGCTTTGTCTGATCTAATTGTCTTTCCGTGGTTGTATCTTTTCGTTTGCAAATCTACATCTTCAGTAGGAATTACTGGATCATCGTTAATAACGTAACTCTCGTTTTTCGATTCTTCCTCGAGAATTTCATATCGATTGGATGTTATAACAGGCGAATAATTGTCTGATGTCTTAGCTGGGCCATTTGATTTTACCTTACGCCATCCAGAGGTTTCGGGTTGCTTTTCACTATCTTTTCGGTCAAGGTGTAAAAGCTTGAGTGTTGTAACTAGACAATCTCTTTCATTTACCAAGTCTTTAATTTTCATATGGAGATCTGTCATGGTACACGATATACTATCTGTATTTCTTTCTTGTAGCTGTTCATTTTGCGACTTAAGCTTTCGATTTTCTTCTCTTAAGTCATTAATTAAATCTTGATTGTTTGATTGCGAGTTAATGGCCTTTATTTGTCTCACTTCGGTTGCAAGATTCTCTACTTTATCGCTAATTGCTTCTATTATACAATACAATACTTCTATTATACAAGTACCATGAACCATGGCGAGGCGCAGCCGAGCCATTGTTCATGACACTGGGGATTTGGAAGCCAAGTTTAAAACACTATAAACGAGGATTTGAAATTGCTACTCACACATCATTAGATATTCATAGCAATGAGGCATGAAATTATTAGAAAATGAAATTACATTCGCTTGAAAGTTTGCATGAAGTGTAACGAAGCATTCAATTCGCTTTCGTCGTCGTGAATAGATGAATTTTGTTGGCAAAAGAGCATGGCATCTTCTTATAATATAAGAAAAAGCAGTTTCGAGAACCAGAAAGTGGTGAGCACAGTACTGCAAATGTAAGGAAAACCACTCGCTGACAAGGTTAGAGATCCGAAAAACGATATATCAGATTGTGTGTGCGATAAGGCGCTATCTGGTGGAAAATGGAAGAGCCGAAGTGAACATATATTAGACGGTAAAC
>CACRXK020009362.1:0-19254 GCA_902702795.2 Paramuricea clavata
GCCAGCGCTAATTGTAGTCAGCAACATAACGTTGTCGTTACTGCGCATGCGATAAATCTCCAAGAATCTTGGAGATTTCATCGTATTTTACCAGGGTCTTCCTCAGCTCGCGCGCCACCACGAGGAAGACCCTGGGGACGAGGTTGCTCGTCGCCTCCACCCACCATGCCTTAAAACTCGCCTGACACCAGAAAACATCTGCCCCCAGGGTACCTCTTCTAATAATCAAAATTATGTATTAAAAAAGAATTCATCAGTTCTGATTGCCTAACAGCCAACTGTGAAATCGTCATATCAATCCAATAGCTGACCAAGCAGTGATGTAGTGAAATAATATCCTTTAACCTCATTAGAATCACTCCTTCGCTTGTTCCCATTCGCTGCCTCTTCAGGTTAGCCACCAAAAATAGTAAAAGGCTAGGTTGCACGGCACGTGGAGGCTGATTACAGGGCCATAACCATTTCTTTGCGCGCCAAAATATTTAATTTATAATCTATTAATGAACGTTTGCTTTCTTACAGCTAAACAAAGTATCGATTGAGCAGCCGACTGTGAGGGAAAAAATCAGCGTCCCAGAAAGGTAATTTATATATACTATTCATTATATAAATAAAACACGGGCACATACATGAGGAACACATTACCACCAGTTCACAAGTAGAATTATCGTTTTATCTTCTACATCATGATTTATTGATTTAGTGCTAATGAGGAAAGATACACACGTGCACCAACGCTACCGATGAAAGATTATCCAGACGTGATTATACAAACACCGGAAAGAAGAAAACAGAGAACTAAAAAGGCAAAAACACCTAAAGTATCGAAAACAGAGGTCGAGGTAAGTCCATGTGGACTTAGTATCTATCAATGTAAGATTAGCTCCGTAGATCGAATAGACAGAATTTGCTTGCGCTCCTATCCAATACAACCTTTCGGAAAGTATGTCACTTTGCCTATAGAGCTTCGTTTTCGTATATGCGACATTAGTTAAAGCTGATGTGTCAATCACGAAAACGAGGTTCTATAGCCAAGATGGCGTACTTTCGGGAAGCGTGTATTCAGAACTTTCCATATGGATTTGGAAATAGATTACAGTAGTTTACAAGAGCATGGAGTAGAAGAAAGATGACACATGGATAATTCTCAGTTTATAATTTCGATCACAAATTAATTAGCATTAGTGCATTACGGCATGTGAATCAAAATTAAAGAGTGAGTGGAATAACTCACGAGTTATTACCACAACCAATCTTTATGGTCAAAGACTATTTGAAAGCATACCACATCAATTATAGCAACCATGTTGCTTTAAATAGGGATGATGGTACGTTTCATTACGTCTTTAGATTAGTCTTTAAACTATAGACTGTATAATATCACAAGATTGGGCCATCAATGTAATTTGTCTAGAAATAACATTCACCTACTTTATACCAATTAGCGATAAAGGAATGATACGATGCCCTGCAGTTACCAGAACATTGGCAATGATTAATTATTTTAACGACATCGTTATAGAATCCAGCCACAGTCCCAGCTGCCCCGGCTGCTGAATTTGAAAACATCACCCGTATGAGCTTTGATAGTCCTTCAAACATCGCCATTGATGACATTCCTCTTCGATTACGACCTGCGGTGAGGCAAGAGACCGAACCACAGAAACCAGCTGGTAAAGATATGGTCGAGGATTCAGGTGTCCCTCGCTCGTGGATCGAGAGTAAAAACAGAGTGGACTTGAAGAGTAAGAAAGGTGATAGCAAGGAGGAAGAAAAGATGGCAACTGATGCATCCAGTGGTAATACACGCACACATGCGGCAGAACTTGATGACGCTGACTCGGATGATACCATACAAATTAAGGTTTGTTCTCATGATTGATTTTATGAGGCAAGATTTTTGTATATCACGTATGTGCGATGAAAAGCGTTCAAAACCTAAAATATTTATATATACATATCTCAAAATTATTTTTGTTTAACTTTATTTTCTAGTTTGTACACTACAGTTAGCTACCTTTTTGAATGCATCATAAGATTGGAGTAAAAATTGACAATTAAAATACATTATCAGTGAAGTTTTGAATTGATGCCATATTTATAGCAAAACATAGGGAACTTCATACTCTTGCGTGGCGGAATCTCTTTATTTTACTATTATTTAACAGATAAAGAACTAAGCATAGCATTTTAAAGCTTGTTTTCCAATTTACAAACATATAAAAAAATACAAATTTTGAATCTAGTCATACCCAAGTGGTATAAATATCATACAAGAAATCTACTCTTAACAATATTAATAAAAAATCAGTTGTGGAAGCTTTTGCCTTTATGTCTCAAACAACTGGAGTATCTCAAAAACGAAGAATAATATCGAGGGTGAAAATGCATGCACTACTGAACTATTAATGTTTACTTCCGATTTATTTTCATTGGTGGGTAGGTGAACATAGAAAAATGGAGAAACAAAATGAGACAACGGGAGAAAAGAAAGGAACGTGGCGAAGTAAGAAAACGCAAGGAACAGGATAAACTGATCGCGGTGGAAGAGAAGAAACTGTCAAGGCGTGAATGGCTTATGGCACAACCTGAGGTAAGTGAACATATCTTCAGTGGACTTCAGTGGACAGTGAGACATATTTAGTGGGTACTCCTCTAAAAGTACAATATACTTTTTAGATTCAAGCAATTTTGGATGGCGAAGATTTGTCAAGACCTACTTCATTGTAAGTTCATATGTATTTTGTTGTCACAGCAGGTTCAATTACGCTTGGATAATCAAGTTAACTTCGTAACTGTGCGCTCTTCTTCCATTTCACAAATAAGGATCACACTAAGTCTACTCGAGTGTTTGGGTTTAACCATAAGCCGTTCGATATATGTTGCGGTCATAGTTCTTCGTCACATCAAAATAATCCATAATTGTCCAGCTAAAATCGCCAGACTCCACTATACAGGTTGTTGTGATTCGTAGTAGTATACAACCAATCATTACATCTCGGCTCGCGTCAGGTTGTAAGGATGACGGTTATCGGTTTGTTGGTTGGTTTGGTTATTTTGCGCTCCGTCCAACTAGCGAAAGTAAACTTTAAGGTTCTTTTCCACTCATTGCAAAAATGAATTCGCAAGCTTGCTGCGAGTGCTTGCATCTAATTAACATAAATTGTCGAACATTGCGATTGGATGAAACCCCTCGCAGCGTCGATTCTTGCGATGAAAAGAAAATAGGCTAAATAGACAAAAAATAAATAGACTGAAATTGTATATGGCTCGTGGTGTGACGTTTCTCTTCAGTCGCGTTTATAGATACCTTAAATTAGGCCACGTTTACATGAGACAGGGACGATTTCTTTTAGGTCATAGTGATATTTATAATAGATGTTTATATAAGACTGGGACGAAAAATTGCTCAGATCGGTCTGAAGTCATCCCAGTCGCCGAACCAAACCGACTACCTTAAGACCGGGATAGATGCAAACACAAATACATTTCAGACCGGTCTCAGTTGTGTTTTTGGCTTCGGAACAATACTGACATATGCTCGCAAAAGCACTGTAAACAAAGAAAATGGCAGGCAAGGCCAAGGGGAATAAATTGAAAGATTTGTGATTTTCGTACCGGTCTCATGTGAACATACTGAAAATTTCAATTTTCATCCCGGTTTGCCTTCGTCCCGCTCTCGGGGCCTTGTCTAGATATCTGATCTCTCTGGAATTTGTTCAAAATCAATGCCAATAAAACGTTTTTGTTTATCTGTTCCTAATTCCATCAAGGCCATGAGCATGTTCGAGCTCACTCGAGAGGAAAGCAGTACTCATTCGTTACTTTAACGGCACTTTCGATAACATTTACTTTTCAACACTTTTGATAATGCCGGGCTGCCTCATGCAGCCCCATATGTTGACATAAGTTACGCACACGTAGTAGACTATTAAGACCGTTATATTGTTGTTTAGAAGAAAAAAGAAACACCGCCGAGAGCGTTGGCGTGAGTCCAGAAAACATCCTGACAGCGACAGTGATGATGAGGTATTAAAATAACGATAAAAAATATTGTTAACGTCTTCTACAGCAGAACAATCAACTTATTCTTACTCAAGTTGTCTGTCTCAAGGCAAATTGATTTTTGTCGTGGGGGTAAGCCCTTATGGTGAAGCCTAGTCAAAATGAACCTCTTTATGGTCCATGAATCCAACAGTCCTGACTAAACATCATGCATTGGTGAAATACTTATTTTTCAAACCTTATGGGTAAAATAATAATAAGATTGATCCAAATTGAAAATCTTTATTCTTATTGTGAAACAAACAATATAAAATATTGGTCAAGAATTGGTTCTTCATACTCAAAGAAATTCAGTAAAGGCCAGCCTTGACCATGCATCAACATTTTTATATTGATATTTCATGTAATATCATTCATTTTTGTCAACACGATCTCAAATGCTTATAATTTAAAAAGCAGGAATGAATTTCAAGTTTATTCTACTCCAAAAGACGGGACGTACAGTAAAACCGGTAGGATCCAAAAAAGTCGATTCTTTATAAACTATATCACAATTCCATATCATCACACGGACTGTCTGTAGCTCGCTAAATATCGTAGTCGTGGTCACAGCTTTAGATGATTCTCCATTAACGCTAAAGATAAATCGCATGTGTCTCGGTCTTAACCTTTTCTTGTGATGTATTACAGGTCACGGCTGTTCCAGTAAGACGACATCACCGCCGACGATGGCCGCAGAGATCAGCACGTCGAGTATATCCATCTGAACATGATGGTGTCCGTTTGATCGCTGTTCGACCAAAGAAGGTGTGGAAGCACTTATCTTGTTAATATGTATTAGCGGTCGTGAAGTTCTTCTATAGCTTCTGTTAATTCTACTGCGTGCCTTGCGCTAGATCATAGATTTTTTGGCATCATCACCAAGTTTTTACTTTATTATAACCAAGTTTTAATTGAAGAATTATTCGTTCCGCAGTTCAGTAATTTATCCCGAGTTAGAAACACTTTGTGCATGTTCAAATGCTGTTATATCTCTTAGCTTCTGGGTAAAAATCTTTAATATTTTTTTGTCATTAGAATAATTGCTATACAGTATCCATGATTCTCTACCCAATAAAACTACCCAACAGTTTACCATCCTGGCTTACAATTGCAATTTAGTATAGAAAACCTTTTTATGAAAACATTTTGCGTAAATAACATGGTCAAAAAGGAACAATGGTTTTCCTCCATTGAAATATTTTTTGCATCGAATACGAAGCGAATTCGTTTTTTTAATTAGGTTTTTGGGACAATATCACAAAAAAATGCATTGCTCCTTAGCCAAGCGGAATTGTTCATGTATATTATTACTTTTTACAGCCAAGAGTATATGCATTCGAAGATTCTGGGCCTGAACGAGAATTTGAACCGAGGTACATAGTGCCCGAGGACAGCAGTACTCCCTTGCAAGGAACATCAGAGCCAGTGATCCCTGAAGCTGTGCAGTTCAGGGAAGAATATAATTATTCACCGGATAGTGTGTACGATGGTAAGTATAGAACAAAGTCTAGTTATTTTAGGGGAGTACAATTAAGGGTCAACAATACCAGTGATATTTGACCAAATTTCGCAAGATTTTAATCCCATACGACTCTTTAAAACTTTGGTAAAACAAGAAATACTATTCTGAGTACCCACTGCGTTCATTTACGAATTGTAGTTAAGACAAAATATAAAGGTTTCCGGCAGGAGGAGTATTAAAGACGCACAAACCTTTGAAATGAAGTGGCCGGAATTAATAGAATTTCCATTGTTTCTAGGATTTTTCTGGCATGGATTCCGTGACACCTGCGCACCATTTCCTAATAACATATCCCTCCTACTGATACTTTGAACTTGAGGGAATGGTGTGACTGCTGCTAATACTCCATCGTGTATTAACATTTCTTAATTTTCAATTTAGAAGAATTTTACGACCCCTACGTTCCAGAATACGGTGAACCACGTTACTATCAACCCCCAACAACAGGATACGTAATAACACATGCTCCTGTAACATTAGAACAACAGCTACCTTTAAGATTGCAGGAGACATCGTTTACTGGAACACCTCACAGACCACAGCGACCGATTGGTCCCAGAAAAGCAACTCGAGGAATGTATTTTGAACAACAGCCACCAAGGCCGTCGAATTTATATTCTCGTGCGAGAAAATCTCCAGGTGGAGCTAAAAGTGATACAATAACAGACAAAACTGGACAGACGTCAAGCAGGAATGCTCCTCCTGGCGAAAACACTACACCACGTACAACTACTGATAACGTACATACACCAAGTCCGGAAAAAAGTGTGAACGCCTCAAGCCACAGTGATATTTCGCCTGGTAGATCGTGGGAATCTAAAACTGAAGAAGACTTTAAGAACTATAGTATGAACGAGAGTGAAGCAAGAAAGTTGGTTTCCCGCGTGTTAGACAGAGCGAAAGGCGAGGCTGATCGAAGTTAAATCTAAACGAAAGCGATTACAAATACTGTATATACGTTAGCATCCTTAAAGCCTGGTTCACACTGGTCGTATTTCATCGGCGATCTATTGTATTCTTTTACGATAGACAAAGCATTTTACACACCAATGACCACAGGTAAAATCCCCGATTCTTACGACCAGTGTGAATCAGGCATAACATCTACGTAACCGAAACGAAATTTGCACCCAGACTAGTAGTATGATTTGTGATTCATCCGATGGAATGTTCGCCCGTACTCGTAGTAGTTAGTGATGTTGGAATCAATAAATCCAAAAGGACACTGTCAGCTGTATTTTACCACAAATTTTTAAATCTGTAACGTTGACATCAATCAACCTAAAGGCTTCATTTATTCATTATGGTGCACTATATTGGTGTATGCGAGAAAATCTGTACAGGCTTTTCAAACCCTTCCGAAAACTGCCTGTGGTAAGCTACAAATTGAACAATTCTCATTAAATGTACAGTACTTACAACAGTACACGTACAGAATGGACAATTAGAACATTCTAATACTTCAAAAATTAGTATTTATTTAATATTTATTTATCTTAAAAGGGCCATTATGTAAACTACTGGGCCACCAGTAATCAAGTTTTTCTTCTCTTATACATTACATTAGAAACATTCAAGTCAAACCATATTATGGCAAAGTATATACATGTACTGCAACACAAAAGAATATGAATAACTGGAGAATATAATAAAGAATATAAAATAACAATTCTATTAATAGCTGGTCACCATTAATTGGTCACCATATGTAACAATTTTTATAATTGATAAATAATAAAAATATTGTACATATTTTTAATTAAATTAATACGTCTATATATTTTAAATAATATAAAAATTATGCGATAAATTAGTTGTTCACTTTCCATCTTAGTAAATGTTGATTTGTTATTGTATGTGCTTTCTTAATGAATTTTTATAACGACGTTGTCATTGAACCAGTGAAGGGAAATATCTTACAAACTCCCTTTCACAAAAGGCTTTTCATATGGTACAAGTCAGGCTGGTTTGCTAGTACCAGGTCAAGGATTATCTTGTTTTATATTTTTTCTGGATTATACTCACATGTGTGTCGTGATCGCCACATATCACATTACCGGGGTCATATGAAACTATCAGGCGGCCAGTTCGGGTTAGCGGGGCTGGGATACATGAAATCGTGTTTCATATACCTACGATACCATTAGACAGATGCACATTGGGGGGGGGGGAGAAGATGAGGGGGGTATTACAATCGCCCCGCGGCACATTCTCTATATGTTATAGTCTTGCAATTTTTGCTACGATTTCTAGTCCGATTTTCTTCTTCTGATGCATGTGAATATGTATGTGTAAGCTGAGTCATGAATAAATGAGTATAATATGAACCCTCCTATGAACATTCAGTGAGTTATCCACTCATTCACATCCACCAGAAGAAGAACATCGCACCTTAAATCGCAGCAAAAATTGCAAGGATTATATTTTGTACCTGCGTTGCTCAAACAGAAGTGATCATTTTTTGTGACTTGTTCTTTAGAACGTTTATGTTCTTTAGTTTCATTGTATTTCATAGATATAAAAGCTGTTCAGACACTGTAGGTTGTTGGCGACTCAAACGCCCACAGAGATTTCATACTGACGTATTTTTGCTAGGAACAACGCGACAGAATGAGCTTTGACTGGTATATGCATAATGTATACGCATGGGTTACCTATGTTGTTCTTACGAGATCTTCTTTACAGGAATAGTAACTGTCAGCATCTGAAATAGAAAGACGTGTGTTATTCAACAGTTATAGGATCACTCCCCCTATCTACATGCAGGTGTTACAGATCTACAATGTAAAAAATACATAATACCATTACTAAAGCCTGGCTTACACTAGCAAAGTTTCTCTGATCACAGTCCGTAGAAATTTTGCATACCAGGTAAATTCTATGTTTTGAAGATACATTTTTTCAATTTTTAATATGCTGTACTAAAGCAAAAAATACACGAAGTCACGAACAAATACAAAAAGGAAGAAGATACTGAAAAACTACTATAGAAAAGATAATAACTTGGGGGTGTCCAGATTAATAAAGCCGAAATGACAGAGTCGAAACAGGATGGAAAATTAATTTAACTGGAAATCAAACCAAGGTCTTTAATTTAAATGACAAGTACTTTGAGCAATTCAAAATATGAATACACTATAACAAGTTATACCAATCCATACATACATTTATAAAGATGTCAGCAGACCACAGCATGCAATAATAGCATTGTTTGTATAGTTCTCAAAAGTGAACGTAGAATTATTCTTACCAAAAACTATGGATATACTTTCTCTCATGTCATTCAGAAATGCGACTATACATCCCTAACGTCGTGAAATCGACATATTGGGAATGAAAACGTGTGATTGGTCGGCGTGAAATTATGATGAGATTACTGTAGCTAATAATAGTTTTATATCACGATTTTTGGGCATTTCTCGATATAACTAATTGTTGAAGGGATTTGTAAATGGAAATTTCGAGTCGAATTGTTATACATTTATTAGTTCTAATTGTTATACATTTATTAGTTCAACCTGCGGGCTTGCAATTCCGGTGCAGCGCTCTAACCAACTGAGCTACAGAGAGAGAGAGAGACAGTTACCGAGCTTTTGATCTCTATAGTGGGCCTTCGGTGACACAGTGGTCCGAGCAAGCGCCTTTCACCTCTGAGATCGTGGGTTCGATTCTCGGACGGACTCGTGCGAAAAGAGTCAGTCAACACTCTGCCGAAAGTCGTTTTCTCCAGGTACTCCGGTTTCCTCTCACAGGAAAGTTGACAGTGTGGGTTAGGATAAACACAGTTAAGAAAGTAATATCGCAATTGTTGTGAAATAGTCTAGGCTGAGTATGTAATTAGGTAAGCGTATAATTAACACTTATTTACTGAGACCGAAGGAAACAGTGTGTTTTGTGGACCCGAGACCGTCGACATCGACGGTCGAGGGTCCACAAAACACACTGCTTTCCCGAGGTCTCAGTAAATAAGTGTTTTATTATATATCAATAGACAGTCAAAGAAACAACAAATTAAAGAACAAATGAACGTAAATACATGAAATATTTTATTGTTAAAACGTTACACTGCAGTTACTTAAAGCGAAAGTTTTAATTACGTACTAGGCATGTCCAAACCAAAGGTCGCATCTTCACGTGATGGCGCACGTGATATTTTTTGTTATTCGCCGGTTAACTAACGTATTATCTCCCTCTCGCGCTGTTGCAAGGGAGACAGCCTAATTTCGTCACTCTCACGTGATATGCTCTCAACCAATAAAACACTAGAAAAATGCGACTTTGACTATTGATATTTATTATATACACAAGGTCTGGATAGGAGGTATTCTGCAATCTGATTGGTTCTCTACTAGCAGGATATTAGCTCATATCCTGCTAGTAGAGAAAAACAAAATGGCGGCCAAACTGAATTTACGATGTTTTGCAAACGAGAAAACGGCAAGTTGTCGCTTTTTATAACCTTTACAGGATTAAAAACACAATGAAAAAACTCCCACAATTTGTTTTCAGGTTAGCAAATAAATTTTTAAAATTTAAAATGGTTAAAAACATATATTTTTGAAAAAATAATCGACCGAAAGAGCGCGAAGATAAAAACATAAACAAAATGGAAAAATATTGAAAATATCCGAAAAGCAAAGTCTGTGAATTTAGACCTTGTGTATATAATAATTAAAAACAGTTATTCCACTCACTCTCGTCGAACATGAGCGATAGCCGATTCGGCGCCACGCGCCTCATCGGCTATCAGCTCATATTCGACTCGAGTTCGCAGAATAACTGTTAAATAATAATACTTGATGTAAAGCGCATTTGATCATATCCTGATCCACATGTAAATTTGCGCTACAGAAATGTCAATATTAATCTTACATTTCAGCAATAATCGGCGTAGGATGTAGCCACATTTTGAGACACTATTTTTTTCGGGTGAGAACGGAAGCATCCAGGTTTTTGGTAATAGTAAGAGAGTTTATAAGATTTACAATGCAGTAAACTCAACGACGCATTCTCATTTTCGGCTTAAGTATGAGTGTTATACATGCAATTGGAATGGAAGCTTGTTGAAATATGCTTAACGATCTGTGTATAAGAATCTAGATTTTAAGAACCTATTAGGCTAAAATTTCTTATTAAGACCTCCTTTATATAAGAATCTGTTTAGGCAAAATTTCAAACAGGTTCTTATTTTATTTTTATCACTCCAAGGGTTGATACTAAAAATTTATAAATCAAAGAAAATAAACTGTTCACAAAGTAATGAAAATGACCCAGAAGTCCGAGTCCTGGATATGTCATCACAATAAACAGCATGTCTGTTTGAACACATCATCAAAAATACTGTATTCTGTACCTACACCAACCGAAATTGAGTCGCTTTTTCTTTAGAAAATAAGAACCTATATTTAAGAACCTGTTTAGCCTAATTAATTTCACGATAAACACCATTTATTATAAGAACCTGTTTAGGCTGACTTGAAAAATCTAGGTTCTTATACGCGGAGTTTTACTGTGTAAGTAAAATAACTAGGAATATATAAAAAAATATGCGAGATATCTTTCAAGATTTTAACACCACTTAGTTCCCACTCCGTTTTGTTACTTTCACGGCCACGAAAATGGACGTCTAAGAATGACAACGTAAACAAAAGCTCGCAATGCATTGTGGTTGGCGACGATTCTAACTAAAACTTTTCAGATCGCAACAAGCTGTTGCTGGAAGACAATTAGGGATTTAACAATGTGTTGAGAATGATAGCGCTGGTTAGGAATTATATTGATCATATTTTTGGTCACCACCCAAGAATTTCATTGTGTCGAAGGCACCTGGCGCGATGTTGAGTACGGCTTCAGAGATTTTAAACTTTTACTAATTCGTGATGCCCAAATGGAGTCGAAATACTTGCAGCAATATTCAGAAGGAGTGTTACAGTATTTCAAAATTTGATAAATCAAAATTAGTCTACATGCATGTACATACCTTAGTTTTCCTGTTATATTGCGCACCACCAGATTCGTAATCCACAAGGTGAGGGAAAGTTAAATCAAGATGGTAATTCTTTTCAGGAACATCAAGAATAAGACGATCATCCCCAACGTCTAATATTGTACCGCTCATAGATTTCTACAAACGAAACATCATATATCATTAGTGTACTATATATAGTGGTCCAAGAATATTATACAGATAGACTTTTCCGAATGGATTTACTCAGGGTGCGAAAAGTTGCGTACTTACGCCAATATTACGGTCTGGTACTTACAGTATGTATGCGGAACTCTTGCTATCTGCGTACTTAATTTTTTGTTGGTACCATATGACCTTTCCAAGCCCAAGTTATTAAAAAATATAATTTCGTCGGAATAAGTCTGGCATGACTTGGCATTACACGTGATTGGACTGATGGGATGAGATGGGACTAAGGAATACTAGAGTCGATTGTAGTGTTGGACTTATTACCTAAATAATGAACAAAATTTTGATCTATACAAGTCTAGACGTTATATTTCATTGAAATTTGACGTTATCTAGACGTTATTTCATTGAAATTTGCTCAGCGTGCATATGACTTTTTCAGAAACTGTGAAACAGGTAATAACAAGTGTGCGAAAGTACAATACAAAAGCACATCCCATGAAGAAATCTCTACACCCAGGCTCCCAATACTCATATATCATGCAGACTAAAACGAAGTATGAACTGCATGTTAGCGTGCGACCGTGTTGGAAATCTTTTTAGTTTCTCTCGCAGGTCTTAAAAGTTAAAAATGGAACACCGCTACACAATCAATGTTTTTAACTGTATTTGCAGGGGCCTATTTTAGTGATAGGCCGATACCGAATATTCGATCCCGTCGATACCAAGATCTGAAAAAAAAGTATTCGATACTGTCAAAAAATATCGATTGTTTCGATACTGCTGAGCCTGTGATTTTACGTCATTTGATCAGCGGATGCTACAAATACGGAACCCGTGCCAATCGTGTGTACAATACAAAACGTAGCATAGTGTTTTGAAACTAGAAATAAAATCTGAGTTGGTTGCAATTTTAATATAATTTTAATTAAGTATTTATGTACTTCATTTTCTAAAGAGTCACCTACTGGTCTATGATTTATCATACTTTGTCCACGTATATCCGTATATCGCAGAAATATCGATATCGAAAAACAAGACAAATATCGAAGCAATATCGTATGGAATTAAAGAAGTGGGTATCGCCCATCACTAGCCTATTGCATCAAAATCTTAACTACTTTACAGACTCGAACGTTCGGTGTCATTGTAGGTAGCAACGATAACAGATATACAGTATAACAGCGGTGTGTCTGTGAGGGAGATTACCCAAAAATTAAACAGATCTTCGACGTTTCGCGATAGCCCAACTGTCAGAGCGAGGTAAATAAATGAAGCATACATGTCTAGTTTAAACATGGCATAATTCTTACCACTCCAGGTAAAGAAACCTCCACAATGACATATTCAGCAACACCTGTTGATGGTTCCAGTAACATCTTGTAAGAAGGTTGACAAGTAGGTGCACTTTCAATTTTAGATGGTGCTGGTGGAAGATGTCTAGTCGATACTAAATAAGGTAAATACAGAAGGAAATTATGTTCATTGTACATGATCATGTTTCACTATTTATTCTTTATACTGCAGTAAGATTTGTTGTGAAGTTTCTCACTTACTCTCTGCCTTTTTGTTGGATAAGTACCCAGTCACATGTTTCCTATACGTAACACTTAATTAAAAGCCCATTTTATAGTGGAGGTTTTTCTCGTTTCAATTGCAATTTTATTGTAGTCGTATTGTTGAAATATCGTAGAACTGATCATTGGTAGCAAACGGAGACAGGGGATGTAAACGAGACAGAGAAACAATTCCCAGACGGGGCTCAAAATAACGGCCGGTCAACAGACAATGAACGGCCAAAAATGCCTCTTGACCGGTCACTTTTTTACCTCACCGGTCATTTTGGCCGGCCACATTATCATGCCTTCCAACGTGATTGCTGACGTCTTGAATTAAAACATGAAACTATCATGATGTTTCACTGTTAGTGTAAGCGTATCAATGACCGATCAAAAACATATTTTGACCTAGCTAAGTTGATCGGAGACCTATCTTCCGTTATTTTGAGCTCTGACAGATAATACACGTGCTCAAAGTGATTGAAGCTGCAATCGTTATAGTGAATACCCTGCCCTACTTTCCCATACTTTCTCTCTCTCACTTGAATTTGCTTACTAAGAATTTATCAAATTAAATTAATATAGCTGCTGCGATGGGATATCATTATCATTTTGTCATTGCCTTCAATTGATGACTTGAATGTCAAAGTGGAAGTGGAATATTTTTTCTTATATTTAATATTCCTACCTTAAAAAAATCATATTCTTACCATCAATATTTCATATTCACAAATTATTGTTTCAAATATTGATAGGTCTATTCTTAATATTCATATTCCTACCATCAACATTCTTATTCACACTACTTTAAAACCCAATGTTCAATATACAACTTCCACCAGTGTATATTTATACGTATTACAGTGGGGTGCAAAACCAAGATTAGGGCCCAGTATGGGCTCGCCAGAGTAAGATATTGGCCACTCAGGGTATGTAATATAACATGTGATTCATGATTTTTTATATTAAATGCATTCAAGAATGGATACGATTCACAAGCTTGTCCTACCAGCCATTATAAAAATGATATACAGTAAATTCAAGATCACAAAACATATCGTGATTCATGAACTATATACACATTTACTAACCTTCACTTAATCCAATCTCGCTAACTTGATCCATTTCCTGAATGACTGGCTTGCTTCTTTTTCGTATTTTATGTCGATTTATGTCACCGACACATTTCTTGTTCTTTAGGATCACCCAAGCGCGAGACAAAGTTGTATTGTATTTACTTTCAATTCCTTCATATACAACTGTCATGAAAAATCCCATGAAGAAATTGTTCTGCTGTATTTTAGAAAGGAAGCTATCATTGATGACAACATCGTAGACAGTACAACCTAGAAAGTAAAATGTAGGTGGGGATATTTAATTTATTTTCATTAATATGCACAACCATTTGAAGGGGGATTTTTAGAATAGCAGGGGGAGTAGTGCACCACAAATGGCGAATAATGAGGGGGAGGGGAGCAATCCTCCTCCCCCCTCATCCAAATAATTTTTGTTGATTACCTATGCATCAAAGCTGTAACAACGATAATTATACATCCATTTAAGCTTTGATAGTCAACAATGAAGGAGAATGCAATTATGACATTTAAGAATAATATTCAGGTTAGCGTCCCGCCCGACCAGTGAAAAAGCTCCGACCCAACTTTTCTTTTATTTTTTTTTTATACAAATACTGTACCTTAGGCTTAGAAATCTTCTATTCCAAAAGAATTGATTGTCCACTTTTATATAAATAAACCTGTTATTACTAAATACTGTTGTACCAAATACAAATTTGTGTTAAACTTTATATTTGCGTTTAAATTTTAACATATTTTTAAATAGTCCCTACTATCGTTCTATCACTTCTATGCAATATTGATTGCTAGAAATCCTCGATATATTAAACATGCTCATATTTTATATCCCTGGGAACGAGGCTGATTTTATATAGGTGCAAAAAAAACCTTCCCTCCTACCCAAAAAAATTAGGGAAAAAGGACGCTAACCAAGTTTTTTTTTTACTTGGCCTAATCAGCAGGGTGCGATAAATCGCGTACCAACGTACCGGAGGTACGCCAAATTTATGGTCTGGTACTTCTTTGTTTTTAGGCAAGTACCACGTAGGTATGCGGAAATTTGCTGTTCGCGTACTTACATTTTCCTTCTAGCAATAACTAGCAAACCTGCCAAAGTATTCAAAACCATGCAAAGAACTTTAGCTGTACATGTAAATTCCACGCATCCGACATATTTTGGGATGAAAAAAGCGGTTACGTATTATTTTTATCGGTATTTTTTTCCGGTATTGGCTTTCTTTTTTTTCCAAATACCGCAACAGCCTAGTGCAGTCCATTAGCAACAATCTAAGTGCGGAAGCCCTGGGTACGAGGTTGTTATAGGCCAGTGACACAGACTCGTTCCCACGCAATTTGTGTGTGAATAAAAAATATTCAAAATCAAATGTCCACACCCAGGGTGATCTTGCAACATCAAAATGGCTCCCCGTCGGGCAAGCAAAGTTGTTCAAATCACCCGGGGCAGCCAGGAGAATTCACGGGGCCCTGCAGGGAAAATCTTCCCAGGAGGCCCCATGACATCATTATTTTTAAGCTAGACCCAACTAGACCTTAGCTAGACTGCATGTGGAGTTACTGTAAGAGGGCCCTCAATTTCAAAAATGCTCTCACCATTTTAAAGATCCTACTCAATTTTAGGCTCAGATTGCTCTCAAGTTGAGGCCCTATTAAGGTGGGAGCCCAGGGCAATTCCCCCCGCCCCCTCCCTCTCAGCAGCCCTGAAATCACCACCCCTTGCCCAGTTGCCCCCCGGGCTTACCGCCATTTGCAATTGAGCGTGCACCGTGCATTTTTTTCGAGTTGTTTTAGCATTGAAATTAACATGTAACTATGGGCGGAGCGACGTGTTACTAAGGCGACTCAAAATGTTTCTTTATCTACTATAAGCCGTGCGATTCGATTAGAATAACTCATATTGCTTCTGAACGATTCACAAACAACATTTTATATATGCAATTCTTCATAGATTACATGCTTGCCCAAGATCCGAACCACGTGAAGTTTTTCGATGAATCAGGGATCAGACAAACAAACTATCATTTTGTATAGAATTGTACTAGCAGCGAACATAAATTGGTTAGTCAAAACATAATTTGGAACGTCGAATATTTACGCTAATGGCCACTTAGTAGACAAACAAAATTGGTTTTAAAGCGACCAAACTTAGTAACATGAAACAAGGTGTGTATTATTTCGCACAAATAAACTGTAAACAAACCATCAAGTGAAACTAAAGTGTTTGTCTGAGTCTTGGCGGGGGTCAAATTGGCGGGGGACAAGCCGCCTTAGTAACACGTCGCTCCGCCCATAGTTACATGTTAATTTCAATGCTAAAACAACTAAAAAAAAATGCATGGTGCACGCTCAATTGCAAATGGCGGTATTAAACATTGATAGCAATGATGTAACTTGTGATGTTACTCTGAGTGTGCATCCATACCAGGCAAGCTGAAAAGTTAGCTTGGCCACGGTGGGAATCGAACCCGCGACCTTTGGGATGCTAGTCCAATGCTCTGCCAACTAGGTTCAAGTTGATATTTCGGAACTGAGTCTAGTTCCTTCGATATCAGTGTATTCTATGATATGATTATTTTGTGTGTGTTGGTGTTATGTACTCAGGTGAATATATGATGTTTGTGATGTTACTCTGAGTGTGCATCCACACCGGGCAAGCTGAAAAGTTAACTTCGCCACGGTGGGAATCGAACCCGCGACCAATGCCTGATATAAACCTGTGGGTCATTCCATGTCAAATCAACAAGAAAAAAATTAGAATGACACCAACCCATCTCAGATTTTAACCAAATGAAGGTATTAGTGAGATATGAAAGCCCACCAAATTTTGTGGCAATATCTCTATTGGTTCCCGAAATATCGGCTTTTCAATTTTTGGAGCAAATCGGGTGTCGGCTACAGTTGTCCAGTAAGTGGTAAGCAAAAATGTATGGTATTTCGACTGTCATTTTGTGTCGTTTTACCCTATGAGCAGGAAAACTTGCTCTTTACCATTTTAAGACATGCCAAATTGGAATATAATGTCAAAATGAACATCACGTGATGAGAAAAGCTCATTTTCTATGCTTAAAAAAGACAATAATTTGCCAAAACTGGAGCAAAGTATCATATTACATATTAAAAATTTCCCATGTTGACCATCTAGCACCAAAATTTTTTTTGGGTTATTCAGATGTATATATAACATAGATTACTTTCACCAAGTTTTGACTTGGTGTCTTCTCTACTTCCAGAGAAATATGCAAACAAAAATAATTAAGAATTTCTTTGAAATTGTGCTTTAATATGTTAGAAATGACAGTAGTATGCCATTACAATTATGCTTGTAAAAATCTCAAAGTATAGAAAAATATAATGGAAGGAAATAATTTGCATACATGAAGTACTAGGCCTTGCCTGAATGGGTGCTGCCTGATTAGCCTGCACTCAGGCACAGAGCACATGCAAATTTAATCATTTTCCAAAACAAAAAAGTTTCCTTCTCAAACTCAAACACACTTAAGAAAAAGATGTCTTCAACAGAAAAATTAAAGAATTGTTCGGTTGGAAACCACCTACAAGAAGACTGTCATTTGGGTGTTCATTCAAGGGTATCTGGATTGAAATCATTTAGTCTTTTAACACCTGAGCAGCTCAAGTTAATATCACTGAGAACTGGAATTTCAAACAGCCCTGAACTTGAAATTTGTCTACATCATATGAGCTGGCAATTGTAATTCGATATGCCCAGTACCAAAAAAGCTGCTGCAACCCATTTAAAAAACACAAAAAAAACAGTAAAAGGCTCCTTACGAGAAGTGTCTATAGACACTGCTGAAGAATTTAACAGTATAAACATTGTGATTATTCCTGGAAAGAAGATATGCCCATCTTGTCGGAAAGAACTTTCAAAAAAAATACAGGAATCAAACGAGGAGAACCAGCAAATCGCAGACATATCTGATTCGGAAACTGGGAACGAAAGTGACACAGAAACTATGTCTCTCGGAAGCCATGAGGAAATGCTGAGGCACAATCTTGATGCGAGTCTTGAAGTAATGGATCTGAGCCCTATCAAGTTGCACGGTGTTGCATCTCACTCCAAAGTCGTTTTAGGTAAGCGTAAATTGGAACAGTTTCGTGAGAAAATGAAAGATCAAGAAACTACCCTTCAGAAAAAAGTTGCAAAAGTTATTGATGTTATGCCAGAAGATCTAACACCATCAGAGAGCAATCAACCAGAAAATTACAAAGAGATGAAAGAAAAGGCAGATAATTTAGATAGACTTGTTGATCTTATGAAAAACAAGATAAAAATTTGACAATAGCTCCATCTTCTTGGTCTATTGAGAAAACTAAAACAGAATTTAATGTCTCTACTTACATGGTTAGGCAGGCAAGAAAAATAGCGAAAGAAAAGGGTATTTTAGAGTTGCCGGAACAAAAGAAAGGAAAAGTGCTGTCGGAAGAAACAAGAAGATGTGTCATTGACTTTTACTGTGATGATGAATATAGTAGACTAATGCCAGGCAAAAAGGATTTTGTTAGCATAGCAAGAAACACACACATGCAGAAAAGGCTTTTGCTTTGTGATATGAAAGAACTCTATGCTGAATTCAAAAAGACATTCCCACATCTAGAAGTTGGTTTTTCAAAGTTTTGTAGTTTGAGACCAAAATGGTGTGTGCTGGTTGGATGTTCAGGAACCCATTCTGTTTGTGTATGCACCATTCATCAAAATGTTGTTCTAATGCTTGGTGCTGTAAACCTTGATAAAGATCACCATGAACTCATGGACATGATTGTCTGCAGCAGGGATTCTAAAGAGTGTATGGTTCACCGCTGTCCTAACTGCCCAGTTGACACCGAAGCCTTGGAAAATTATTTGTTGCATGAACTCCAACCAGAAATTGACGAAGA
>CACRXK020009363.1:0-19253 GCA_902702795.2 Paramuricea clavata
CTCTAAAATTTATGAAAAGGTTATATTATGTATAATCGTTTGCTTAATTTTATAGAAAGATTTGAAATTTTGTATTCTTTTCAGTTTGGTTTTCGTACCAAACATTCAACTAATCATGCCCTCACACATTTAGTAAATAAAATAGCAACTGGAATCGATCAAAACAAAATTTCTATTGGTGTATTTCTAGACTTGTCGAAAGCGTTTGACACACTAAATCACGATATACTTTTTTCCAAGCTCGAAAACTATGGCATATGCGGAGTCGCGCTAAATTGGATCAAAAGTTATTTTCACAACCGTAAACAATTTGTTCAGTACAACAACGTTACTTCTAGTCAGTTAATTACCCAATGTGGTGTGCCTCAAGGTTCAATTTTAGGCCCTCTCCTTTTTATTTTATATATAAATGACCTTCCGAATGCCTCCCGTATAGTTGAACCTTTGCTATTTGCGGATGATACCAGCATCTGTTACTCTCACTCTGACCCAGTGGTACTAGCTGCAGTGTTAAACGAAGCATTACAAAGCATCGGTTCTTGGATGAGAGCGAATAAACTCTCTGTTAATATTGACAAAACAGACTATGTTATTTTCCATTCCAGGCATAAGAAAGTCTCTTATGATATATCTCTCTCTTTCGATGACAAATGTATTACTCGTAAATCAAAGGTTAAGTTTCTGGGGGGTTTTCTGGATGAGAATCTCACCTGGAAACCTCACATTAGTCATGTCTGTAAAAAGATTTCTAAGTCTATCGGCATAATTTATCGAGCTCGTTTTTACTTGTTAGCTAGTACTAAATTGTCATTGTACTACACGTTAATCTACCCATACCTTACCTATTGTAACACTGCTTGGTCCTCCACCTATGTTTCCAATTTAAGTCGCATATTTCTATTACAGAAACGAATTGTTAGAGTACTGACTAATTCTAATTACCGGGCGCATACTGCTCCACTATTTAGTAAATTAAAAATACTCAATATATATATCAGCTTAATTCCTTCCATATTGGTAAATTCATGTTTTCTTACCACAATCAGCTATTACCACCTTCTTTTCTCAATCTGTTTATTACCAACAATGAAATCCATGATTACAATACCAGAAATGCGAGTTCATACCGAGCTCATGCATGTAGAACAAATGTAATGCAGTTCACCATCCTATTTCAAGGACCCAAATTGTGGAATTCTCTCCCAGAGTCCGTCAAAAGTGCACAGACTATCAATTGCTTCAGGAATAGAATTTTGAAATACTTGCTAGATGCCTAATTACGTTTTTCTTGACCTCACCTAACTAATCATTTTTCTGATCTATATTTTCTGTTACTACTGCTACAAGGAGACATCCTATTTACAAGCCCTATGGTTTCCGGATGCCTCCTTGCCACCAATATCTACTTTATGGTGTATACATATTGATTATTTAAAAATTAACTATATTATTATCATAAAATAACTTGTATATAACTGATATCCGTGGCAAATAAATTATCTCTTAACTGTTAGGAAGGGCGAAATTTTGAACGGAGGACGACAATCCTAAAGAAAAGGTGAAGTTTCTAAAGGGGGGCGAATTTCCTAAAGGGGGGCGAAAATCCTAGGATTTTCGCCCCCCTGGGGGGCGATATTCCTAGGAATTTCGCCCCCGGGGGGCGAAAATGTAGGGGGGGGGCGAAAATCCTGGGACACCGGAATCCCTCGTTTTAAATTTCACGAGTTGTTTCAAGTGATTTGGTAGAGCTATTTCTTTTGACTGGAGACCGGTGGAAATGGGATTGAAATTACCAGTTATTATTATAAGGGCATTGTGTTGTTCAGATAAAATAGCATCCAAATTTTTCTGGACGTGATGTTTTACGATAATTTCATTCCTCTGGCTATTTGGTGGGTGGTATATAACACTCATTATATCACACTTGCGTCGGTTTTCTTTGTTCGTCCGAGGTTTATAACTAGCTTATAGACCTTGAATAAATGATTGGATTAAACTTGTAGACAAAACGCGAGAATTTTTCATTAAAAATTTTTGAAAATGACAAAATATGTTGGAAAGCCTCCGCAAGTGTGATATAAACCACTACCGAGTAAGTCGGTTTATAACTAATATATTGCCCCTCGGACGCTACGCGTCCTCGGGTCAATATATCAGTTATAAACCTCCTACTCGGTTTGTAACTCTTACATATGATTGATGTGATCTGTCTCGGTAGTCTGACATACGGTCTCATTGACAGCCAAATTGATTCAACGTCATCTTCAACGCAGGAATTTAATAATTTGCATGGTATCTTGTCATCTAAATGAACACATACACCACCACCAGTGGTATGAGCACGGTCTTGGAGAAAAAGATTATAACCTGGGGTAGATACATTGGAGTCTGGGATGTTTGTAGACAACCCGAGGTCTCAGTTATGCAAATATAATTATGCCAACAGAGTTAAGTTCCGCAATTTGCTGGATCTCATCTATTTTAATTGCTATTGCTCTCACATTTGCTGATAGAATAACTGGGATATAGGAATTAGGATTTTGAGTAATATGTTTGGTCATAGTCATAGTGTTAGGAGTAATCTTCCTCGAGAAATGACCTACGTCAGAATTTGGTGTAATTACAGAGGTTGAGGAATAATTGATAGGGGCTGTTAATCGTGGCAATAGGAATACAATTGAAGGGATTGTGCCTTTTAGGCGGGAGATCACCTAATATTAACTACGAAGACAACAAATGCATTGCCATTAATAATAGTACAACCATCCACGTAGCCCCAGTGATGAAAATAATAGTAGACATAACACAAGCACAATAACAGAGTTAGTATGCAAGTGAGCAGCATTCGATATACGAACTCACAGGACAATACCTCACTAAACAACAATGTTCACACTAGTAACGAACATTTAATAAGTCTACCCACGCATAATAAAGAGCGCCAAAAACAGTGATATGCGAAATTATCAACCATTCCAACTCGTGTTACAAGAACAGCAAGAAAACCGAGAATAAGTCGTGGGAAATTAAATGGGAATAATTATTGGACAAGAAGTCACAATTTCTTACAACAACACGCAGGGACGCCGGAACGATGTGAAGGCAAAGGGGGCAGATTTTCGTGAAAAGGCACTTTTGAATTGATATATACTGAGAGATGTTTGCAAAACATCGGGAGTTGAACTTCGCCTAATCATGTTTTCTATTTATTGGATGATAGGGGTGTGAGAGGGTTCTCCGCCCGGCGATTGTGCTATTCTTGAAGCTCGATGACTGCATTTCTTGCGTTTTCTGTAGCAAATTCGTAAAAGAATTGCACTAACATTTCTGACAATTCGCTATTTCGCCAAGGCAATCCTTTAAATTGAAAGGGCACCTTTGCCCCCCTTGCCCCTCCTGGTAAAAGGCAACGGGGGCGGCTGCCCCTCCTGCCCCCCAGTTCCGGCGTCCCTGACAACACGAACGAATTTGTAAATCTAGAAAAGGTACTTCTAAACAAAGCAACAAATTGGATTTTCGTATATATCCCAAGTGGAAAGACTTGGAATGGTTCAACTATTATGGTTATTTAATAAAGTATTCCCCTTTGTGTTTGATATATTAGAATAATTATTCAAATTTTCGCTGTTTACCAAATGACTAAGATCAACAACAGACTTATTTGATTCCACACGGGATTTTTGTGAGTTTAAAGTCACACCCTCATTTTGATTGCTTTTATCCGCATTGTTAGTTACTTTAGTTGGTAATTTATATTCTGGACTCGGCATGTTAATGACTACTTTTTCATGTGCAGATTGAGCAGTCTGTTTATTGTTATCAGACCGGAGTGCCAAACGTAGTGGTCCGTAGTTGATAGGCTACGTCAAACCACTCCATTATAATGGCTTTTAGCCAGTTTTCCACTTTAATCGTATCGTATGGAAAGGTCCGAAACGTAGCGAATTTCTTTGTTTCCTGACCACTAGTGTGGAACTAATGACTTCGACACAAAAGAAAATACTATGCCTATGGTACGATACGGTTGAAGTGGAAAACAGGCTACAGCTAGTGTAAACAAAATTCTAAACCTAGTGAATTTTTAACGATATTGATTTGTATTCAGAGTGGCGAATGTAGTGGTCCGTAGTTAGTACTGTACGGTAAACCACTTCGTTATAGTGTAAACACAATATAGTCTCAATACTAGAAACGTAGTAAATTTCTAACGTAATGTTAGCCGTAGCGTTATAGTGTAAACGCGGCCTAACTAATTCCTCATTTATTATAGTTTCAAGTGTTAATATATTTTTGTTTGAGACGAATAAATTTAATCATCAGCAGATAATATGAAAATCAAGAGTTCATTATCAAGCTATAGGTCCAGACACTAGAAATTAACAAAATCTTCACTATAATCAAGCTACTGGCACATGTAATTATAAACATACTACTTTCAAAACTTGAAATCGCCCTAAATATGTATGGGCTGGGACTAGTCACCTAGCTAAACATGACGCGTAGCGGAGTGTTTTATATGTGATAAAACACGACTACAAGTGCTTTAAATAGCTTAAAAAACGACTCATCTTATACGAGTTCAGTGGTAAAGTAATTTTTAAAATAAACTTTGTCTAAACCGAGAAAATCAAAGCTAACGTTTATGTAAATTAACGTGATTTTTTATCACATATAAAACCACGACACGCTTATGATTTTTCTTTGTGTTTTGTCCTGAATTATTAATGATTTTTTAATTAATCTTACATAATATAATTTGGTCATCAATAATCATGCCATTCCTATGTGAAAACAAGGTCAAAATTGTTCTAGAGTTTGAACACTAGATACTAAAATGTTAATGAACTGGTTATGCATAACAGAATCTTGAAGTTCGGCGTCCACCTGGTTGTTTATTTTTTTGAGTGTGTCGAGGAAGACTTCCAACCCCTGGTCTTCTTACAGGAACTTTCTTCTCCTGTAAACACGGAAGAAAATTATCTTCATTAAATTTGGCATCATAGAACAGGTTGCTAGCAAAGGGTATACGATATTATGATGCTATCATTCTATTTCATTTCTAATAATATACGTAATAATATTTTTTTCGAAATACAGTGCCAAAAAATGAAATACGGTGCAAAAAAAGAAATACAGTGCAAATTTCTTAATTTTTTTATTTTTCAAATTTCTTAATTTTCTTACTGATTTCCTAATTTCTAAATGTGACTTATATGCACGTGACTGCATAACTTTTCATGTTGCAATTTGAAAAAGCATACACTCGTGAGTTTTTAAAAGACTTCAAATTGCACTCGTCTTTCGCACTCGTGCAATTTTGATATATATTCACGTGTGCATGTTTTTTCTCCAAATTCCACTCGAAATTATCCTATTACCAATACAAATTACATTTGCGCCATTTATACAATTGACTCCAGGGGCAAATCCTCAAGTTTTCCTCCAAGTGCTCTTTTCAGACAAAACAATTGTACCAGGGAGAGTGAAGACAAGAATGATTTAGTATAATTAATTTAATTGCCTCTAATCGTCTGTAGGAGAAGTTATAGGTTTTATTACAGGTTGCGATAATTCAAGAAGTTTAGTCGTACCAGACTGGTACCCCAATGATTATTGCAGCGCACGCGAGCTGGTACACATTTAAGACTCACTGTGTACTCAGTCTTTAAAGTGAAGTATATAAAGTACAGGTTTCTGAAAGGCATTCATTCAGTAACCATGAAACTACGAGTTATGAATACCTTGGGCTTGGTAAGCTCGAATGGTACCAGCAAAATGTAAGTACGTAGATACCAACAGTTCGCGTACCTACGTGGTACTTGGTTAAAAACAAAGAAGTACCAGACCGTAATATTTATTAGAGAGGTTCAGATTTGACTTCCACTACCGGTACCATTAAGAGAGATGCGTTTGATATATTCGATTAACCAATCAGATGCGTACTAAGTCAGTTAGAGGTAGTGGTAGCGGACGTCAAATCTAAACCTCGCTATTGGTAAACCTCCAGTACGAAAATTATCACACCCTGCGTACTACACTCGTAACTACAGTCGTTATCATCTAATTACCTAGTATGTTTTTTAAAGCAAAAATCTTACTTGGTCCAAGTCTTCAAGAAACTTGACAAGCCAGTGAATATATTGAATTGAAATTTCTGGCGGAATCTCATGTAAGTTTGGTGGCTGAAATGGAGACCACAGTGAAGGTTCCTTCAAGCAGGACTGTAATGATGTACTTTCCTCAGGCCAGTATCTTTCAGTTTCAGACGAAAGATATCGGAACACAAAACGACGCAGTGCTTTCAAAAAGTTGTGGGGTTTCAACTGATCAATTTCTTTGTTTACAACAGCGTTTAGTTTCTCTGTCATGTCCATTGTTAACTTGATACTAAATCTGTCAGCAAGTCCTTCGATAGCGCCATCAGCCAGGACATCTTCAAGAGCTTCGTAAAGTGCAGCAATGTGTTTAATCTTGATGGAACTTCTAGGTTGTGGCAACAGTGTGACTGGAAAGGGACTGGGTAACATCGATAACCACTTTTCAACGAGTTCTTCCAAGGTCATATTCACGTCGAAATTCTTCAGTTGCGGTTTAAGAAGGAAGATGAGTACTTCGATATGTTGAAGAAGATCTTGAGCTTCTTTGATCCTCCGTTCTTTCAGTTTGAACAAACCTTTACGTACCTCCTCAGGCAAGCTTGCATTTCGTGTCATTAGTGATCGAATCTCTGTCAACAAGGGACCACAGGAATGGAACAGTTCCTTTGCGAATATGAACTTGTTTAGTGTTTCAGTCAAGTAACATTTTCCAAACCCGACTTTAGTAGCAAGCTCTTTTTCAATACGCTCAAAATCGTACACGATTTCTTCGCCTTTACCATATTCAAGATTGTTTTGTGCGTATTTAAACAAATCGTCTGACCATTGGAAACTGATGATTTCTTTTTCTTTAACTTGTTGAATTGAGATTGCCATAACACCACTGCTGTTGTCTTTTTCAAGGAAGCTTAGAGCTGGATACTGATGTAAAGATGAAAGCGAAATTATTTCGTCCAAGATCAAATTCTGAGACGATACAAGGATTCTAATAGCCGTTAGAAGGTAGATACCATTATCACTTTCCGTTAGGCAGTAAGCTACATAATCAGTCTCTCTTAGTCGCGGCATCTCCTCGATATCTTTATCCATGAGCTCCTGATTTACAAGATGTCGCATGTCGTTCCATGCTCCTTTGAAGTTGTTGAACAATTCCTTCAAAGTCTCGACCTGCTTTTGACTTCGGCGTAATTCTAGAAGATGACCACTTATAAAATCATTGATGGACTTAGACTCCGCATCTTTTCTACTAATACGGTGGGTTAATGCTGATGATACTAGACGAGACCATTTCAAGAGGTGATGGAGGTTGCCAATGATTGGAAGTTGATCAAATTTTGCAAAGAACAACGTCAAGAATCTGTGCTTTACTTGAACTTCACTACGAGAATACAGAAATACTGAACGGAAATCTTCAAAACTTGGTTGCTTTGTCAGGCGGTATAATCTTTTTAGTGGCTGTTTTTGCTCTCCTGATTCTGGAGGATAATCATCAAGTTCCAAAATACAACTTTCAATGGAAATATTATCTGAATGAACTTCCGTCTGCTGTAGTTTTGTCATTTCTTTCAATTCTTTGGACGATTTACGCGCGTTTGAAAACACCGGTTCTGTAAGCTTTGAAAACGTTGTTTCCCATTCTCGACGCATCCTTTGTGTTGAAGAGCTGTTTCCTTGTAGTTGGTCGCCTCTTCTGATAAGATCTGAACTCTTCTCAATCACTAAATGCATGACTTTGATAGCAATATCTTTCTTGCAACATAGAATGTCCTTTAAATGCGACAGATCAGTTTCAACATTTTCAAAACACAAATCTGCAGGGTTGGAGCATTCGGTGCCATTTCCACATAACGTATTCAGAACAGCAGATAGTTTGCCATCCGATGACGTCCCAAGAGCAATTCCAGCGTAGTAAGATGAATACACAATAACACGTAATGCACGATAGACGGCTGGGCTCATGTGCTTCGCGCAGGTATCCAATTCAACTCTAGTAACAGCCTTGACGGACCTTGACAGCTTGTCAGTCGTCTCTGAGGATATGTTGCTTATGATTTCGTTACTCAAGTCTTGATGACAATGTGGACATACATTGTTAGCATCTTTAAAAGCCAGTCTTAAACCACATGTACACGTGACAGGAAGTGATCCCTTTATGGATGGTAGGAATTCAAACACAGAATGTAATTCCTCGTCACAATGAGCTAGAACACAAGGATGCTGGGATGTAAGGGGATTCGTAAAGTACCGGTAGATTGGCAAGTGTTCCTTCAGAGCACTTGTAGCGACAACGCAGGCAATGTGAAGTATTAATAACGCAATTTCCACGTCTTCTACTGATGATTCAGGTGATAGCTGTAGTTGTGGACAGTGGAAATCACAACGGCCTAGGACTCGCAACAAAAGTTCTTGATAAAACCACGGAAGAGATGTAATTTTCTCGACAAACCAATTAACTAGTTGTTCGTCTTTATCAGTGAGCTTTCGCACAGCACGTTTCAAGAAGACCATGTTTACAAGGATTCCAAAAAGGGCATATGCGTGATTTGGAGAACCGAGGCATTTTGTCAAAAACTCTTTCATAGTTGATTCTTCGTTAGAAGTCAGTTTCCAATAGGCTGCTTTCGCTTCGTTATACTCGGGAAATTTAAATACAGATGTAAACACCACTTTGTCTGCTTCGCTTTTCTCGTTGCGCCATAGTTCCTCGATTGTGGGAAGAACTTTATTTCCAACACACCACTTCTGTACATCATATAGATTTGCATATCGCGAGAGTTGTTTCAAGAAAAAAGGTTTAAGCGATGATCTTGGATCATTTAGTAACGAGTTGACTTCTATCATAACAGGGTCTGGTGGATTTTCTCCGTTCAGAAAATTGAGATTTCCAGCAATAGATTGTGCTAACGTTGTGAAAAATCCTCGTAGAAATGCGACCGCTGAAAGTACGGTTAGACCACAGCTCTCTTCGTCCCTCTGTGACAGCAGTGTTTTGGCAGATTTAGCAAGCAGGAGAACTCGGCAATCAGAACTGTCGATGTCGTCAATACTGAACTTGTCCTCGAA
This sequence comes from Paramuricea clavata, assembly GCA_902702795.2. Lineage (NCBI taxonomy): Eukaryota > Metazoa > Cnidaria > Anthozoa > Malacalcyonacea > Plexauridae > Paramuricea > Paramuricea clavata. The sequence goes on from CACRXK020009363.1 coordinate 9,162, forward strand.
ATTTAACAAAGATTGAATTAGATCACAAATCATTACTGCGGGATACGAGTCATGATGTATCAAACCATTCGAGAAACAATCTTTGAATACTTCATCAATATTTTGAAGGCAAGGACAGTTCTCGATAACACTTGGATTGGTGATTATGTCCACGAATATTCCAGGTGATTGCTCTTCTTCAACCACGAGTAGCCGTAAGATAATAGGGTTCATCATCATTACTAGTTCTGGTCGCTCCAAAGATAGCACGTGTTCGACAATCAGACGGGCGCTACTGGTATCAACATTTGTGTCAATACAACGACCATAAAACAAAGCTAAGAACTTCTGCAGAGCTTGCTGTTTATCCGTGTGATCTCTCATTGCTTCTATCAAAGGTGTAATTAACTGTTCCGTTATCATTTGAAACGACTCATCATGATCTAAATATTCTGGTTTAAGATCGTTACCAATTTCGCTTAAAATATACAATGAAGATAGATGTGATGGTAAAGTGTTTGAGGCAAAGATAATTTGTGAGAAATCAACACACAAACGTAGGTAATGGAATGCAGGTGAATCTTCGTTAATATTAAACGCCAAAGAAATAAGTAATTTTGCATTTCGCATCCATGATTCAAGGCCACCATTTGTCTCCTGGACAACTTCTCGCGAAGGAAACATTTCCTCAGAGTACGCCGTAACCAAAATGTCTCCAAAACTTACTCCAAGTCCATCGATCTCTGTTTCGTTGTTAATGACTTCTTCCACGTTCTTCTGGACATTTTCCAATGGTGCACGACATTCAAGCTCCATATCAGCAACGTTGGTTTCGGTTTTATGCGTCTCGGGTTGAGTCACAAGATTTATCGTCGTTTCCGGTACATTCTCGTTTTCAGTTGCGGTAAGTTGTTTTGTCTCCCGCTCTTGACTGCCAAAGTCTTCACTTTCGTTTTCGCTATCATGCATTATCGATACACCAAGTTCTTTGCTTTCAACTGTATCACATGTATCTTCTTCTTCATTTTTTACAAACACAACCTCTTCTGAGCAGATAGCATCTGTTACACTTGACAGAACTTCGCATGATATAAATGACTGACAGCAATCAACCATTCTCAGCAAACTAAGAATCCGTTCTCGATAAATCCATACAAAGGTATGAAGCAGTGCGAAAAACTCAGTCATATTTTTTGCTGGCAGATTTCGCTTGATTTCGGATACAAAAACGGCTTGTGCTATGGAAACTCGCTCAGAACGACTTAATTTTGAACTATCGGCAGTCGTTATATCAAAAAGATCTTTCATATATGAATCATAACAGATGAATGTAAAGCAGTGAAGTTCTGGGACCAAGTTTGAGATTATCTCGGAGAACCTCTTCAGTTGTTCTATTCGGATGCTCTGCATTAATTGACCATTTCCGTCCAAATTATCTTCATTTTCTACGAGTGTTGCATACTCTTCTAAAAACAGTTCCTTGACGTCGTCAACTTTTCTGATAACAACTTGACTATAAGGCAGGCAAAGATCAAGGCTCGCGCTCTCAAGAACATACGATTCAGCTCCACGTGGCTCGGGAATTTCTGAAATCTTGAAGACAGCCTCGTTCAAAATAAATTTACGCCACAGGGATTCGAATTTGGAAATTTTCTCTTCAGAATAAATGACTAGGTGAGGCGGCCAGGCGTTTTCTTTTTCTAAGAAATAAACAATTTTAGCGAGTGGGGTTCGGACTAAAAGAGAGACGAATTGCTCCATTGCACAGTAAAGAGTAGCCGAATTGATCAATGATTGCCGATCGCAAGCAACCCTTACTTGCCAACTTTCTTTAAAATCATGAGTCTGTTCAAAGGCATTCAAGTCAATCGACTGTAAGATGAGTTCCTCGATGACTCGCGAAACTTCTTCTGAATTGAAAAGATTCTTGGCGATGCGCAAAACAGCATCAAAAGGTCGTTGGCTTCGGGTATATTTGATGCAGGTGAAGCACCATAAGAGATCATTTTGTGCAATCCTGCTAATGGGCCAGATAGAAGAAGTGAGAAGCTTCTGGACACTTTCACCAAGTACTTCATTCAGTGGAACTAGAGGAGCTTCGAGGACATCAAGGAATACTTGTCTCCAACCACACAAGAAACTAAACTGCCATGTACCAGTGGCTTCTCCACGTTGCACGTGAACTACGATACAAACATGCTTGCATCCTTGTGCTTCCATCTCAGATGAACACTGCTTGTAAGAATTTCGCTTTTCTTCAATGATTGAACGGGCGAGTAGTAAATGTGTGCCATCTAACTCGGGTTTACACTGCAAAACTAACAGTTCTCTTTCTGGTGCATTCCAGAAATCATCAATTCTTTCAGCTAGCTGCTTCTCCGATTTATAGGCACTCAGCCTTTCAACTTGACTTCGGAAACCGTTGCCCAAACACTGACGAATGTCTGTGTGAATGTTGGAAAATGTCATGACGATTGTTTTAGATCCAATCTCATCACCAGCAAAGAAAGAGATTTTCTGATGGTTGTTCAAAACGTGTTCCATGAAAGCAGCAAAACCTTGGTGAAGTGGTTTCTTGAAGTATTCATTACTTAATTCCTGCACCTCGTGAGAATCTACTCGCAAAAGGTTGCACTTCCGCGTCCGAAGCACACCATCGGGGGAGGCAATCCACATCAAGTCATCTTTACACTTTTTGAAAACATCTTCTGGTGAACTATCCTGGACTTGGGCATGTGACAAAACCAGTGATGGGAGGGTGTCTTCATGGAAACCAATAAACATATCTGATTCATTAAAATGTGATTCTAAACCTTCTACCGTGGACATTTCTTTAACCCAATCGCGAAGCTCGGTGATAACATTCTGTTGGTCTTCGGTCACCACATCAGAAAAGCCCAAGAGTTGCTTTTCAAACCTGTTGAGGAATGGTGGATCAGAAAAGTCCACTTTGTTTTGATCAATGAGAACAATACATCGAAATCCGTCGTTCACTTGGCACATAGGGTTGCTATAAGCTCCAAGGGCCACACGACAATTTTTCCTGTTACCGACCACGGCGTAATTCTGGTTTAACATATCATACAGACTTCCATAGATTCTTTCCAGATCTCTTAATATCAGGACACAATCCCGCTCCATGCAGAGAATTATACGACTCAGGATTCTGTAATTATACTCTTCGGACAGATCTTCTTCAAAATGACTGCCATAGATTGTGATGGTTTCCTTCTCTAGCTGAGCCAGACTTTGTTTTAAAATACCAATGGCAGAATCTCCAGTTGTTATGAGCATCAGGTGACGAGCATGAGGGTCTGCAAGATTCTCTTGAATCAGTCTGGTGACTGGGATAATATCTTGCCCGCTAGATGCCATAAGCTTCTTTAACTTGTCAAGGAAAATCTTTTGAATGTTGGTCACTTCACCAAGAAGACCACCAAAATTACGCTGTAATGAAATATTGACTTGTTCAAAGTTGCTGCAACCGGTCAAGCTCTTAATAAGAGAGTAGTAATCGCGAAGACCATGGAAATTGGCGTGACTTTGTTGAGCCTGGTATTCAAAATAGCCTTCAGCCAAACACTGAAGCTCTCTCCTTCCTAAGTACTGTCTGTTATCTCCATCATCAGCATAATGTAGTGAATGCCCAGTCTCGTATAAATCGTCTTTGGTTGGTTCTGGTCTGGACAGATGAATTGCTCTGTTCATCTTGGCGGCATCTAATGACCAATTTGAAATGCCCACAACTGCGACATCGGGTAGTTCTCCTTCTCCAGGTTCCAATAAGCTGTGTAGAACTTTGAGAGGGTTGTATTTAGAATTCTCAGCCAATCCAACTTCATCTAGCAAAACAACAGGCAAGACATTTCCATCTTTGTTGTGGGATTTATATTTGCGTGCTTTATCAAACACTTTGATGATTCCTTCTGAAGTGGACGATTCTGAACCTTGATACGAGACGACATAAAGTTGTGGCAACTTTCTGAACAGGGAATCCCGCGAATCTCGCCCACGTAGATTGCTTCGGATTAACTGAATAGATAAAGATTTACTGCAACCGGGCTTTCCAACAACAAAAACGGGGATACGATTCAAGATGCTAACTAGCATAACAAAGACATTCTCGCGAAGAGCAGCATTTTTTGCCGTGCCGGGTGGAAGTTCCATTCGATGCAAATAGTCTTCTTCTTCCATACGTACGATGGCCGAGAAACTATCGACGCTTCCACTCTTGTTCATCATGGTTCCATTTTTACCGAACAATTTCATCATCTGTTCTCGGTAATCCTGTCGCAACTTTGCCGTGGGTAATCTGGACAGATAGCAATGTGCAAGGGCAAGAACGATACTCTTAATCATCGGCTTCTCATTGTAGCGTTCTGACATACAACAGTTCTCCCAAAGGTGGTGGCTCGTGAAATCTTTGTCACATTTCAACTCTTTGCGTTTCTTATGCATTTCCTGAAACCAGTTCACCAATAGAATGCAGCGATGCACATCACGTAGGCTGACGCAAAAATGATTCTTCTCCGCTTCCCGAATAAACTTTTGAGAAGCAGCAAGCACATCAACCAACACATGTTCATGTTCTTTTGGCAAAACACTCACCATCCTCTGAATATAGTCCCGTTCATCCTTTTCAGCTAAGAAACCATAATCCCAAACGTAGTCAATCATAGCTTCAGGTAGCGGGTGGACACGATAAACAAGTCCGGAGTATTCATCAGTGATATTCTTGCCTTCGAGGCCTGCTGTCTTGATATGTTCTTCAGGGCGTAGCTTGTATGGGTTACAAGCAGCAAGGAAGACAAGATTTTTTGATAATGGTCGTCCCAGCAAGGAATGATGACACATGAGACCACCTATCAAACCTAGATGATCACAGGTGTTTATCTCATCCAGGAAAATCCATATTTGATCACCAATACCTCTAGAATCCTTTTCCCTTTCTGCGATGAACTCGATAATCTTGTCTTCGGAAATTCCGGCGTGGAAATTGAATATAAAGAATTTTATTCCACACATGTTCGCCAGGTAGCGAACAAGACTGGTTTTACCACAGCCTGTCTCGCCCATGATGATAACTGGAATATTTGCACGGACTCGTAATATGATCAATATCATCTTCAGGATGTTATCTGGAGTCAACGCGTATGTTGAAAACATGTTCTTCTTTTCAGTCAGTTTCATGCAAGCTATCTTTTCTATCTTCTCTTGTAGTTGCTCCTGAGTTAAAACCTTAAAGTCCTCGAGTTCCTTATTTCCTTTCACTTCTTGGCTCTTTAGTAATTTTTCAACACTAAGAGGAACACCACTTTTGTTCCGATAAACCGCCGTGATCGCTTGCGAGTTGAGACCATGGAACACAACCAACAAGTGGTTGCTGTCTTCCCACTGTATCATCCCTTCCACTCGTTTCACCATATTTTCAGCACATGTAACAGTTGAAGCCAATGCTTTGTCGAAAGCCTTCACAGACTCTTCTTGAGAAAGTTTTTGTACATCTCTTGAACTGACTGTTTTTGTTGTTATGGCACGGGATGCAAACTCTTTTGATACTTCCAGAAGTGCACGAAAAAGATTAGTCCGAACATTTTTGGCTTCTTCCCCCAACATAGATTTTAGACGGGCAATCCTGAAGAAAGTACTCTTGGAAAACTTCAAAAACTGGTCAGCAAGGACTCCTAGGAAAGTGTTTAACACGGTGAACGTGATATCAGCATCGGACGAAAAATACCGAGCTAGTAGCTCTTGACAACGAAACGCTGACAATGGTTTTGTTTTCTCTGGTCCACTGAAATGAACTTCGTTGGACTCGATGCAAGCGCGATCAAAAATATCTAAATACTGGCAAACAACTTGCACATTACTTGTGATTTCTGGGCTGACCAGAAGGTTAGAGTAATTCTGCCACTCCAAGTGAATACGGGTGAAATACTTTGACACCACCAATGACTCCCGAAGCGCATCATTCAGCGTATTTGCTATTTCAATGTAGACATGAGTTGTTGGAAGGTGATAAAATTGCATTCCCGCAGAAATCATTCCCGTCACAATAAGTTGGAATAAGAATGTATCCAACAACAATGGATTACTGACGTCGCCAATGGCAAGATGTAAACAATGATATTTCTTAAGATGGAGCTTCTTTAATCGCTGTACGAGTCTGCTGGGCTCAAATGGGCCGCTAATTGAAAATGTAACGATGTTTAAATCTTTCTCTTGTGCCTCACGTTTTATATATTCTGTTTTACCAAGACCAGGAAGAGTGGATGTGATCATTTTGACATCAGGCCAACCAGATTTTAGACGATCTGTCAGGACGTGATCCATCATACCCGCAATGTGGTGCGAATATTGCGCAAACTCTTCGACAATGTGGTGGTGTTCACCACCACGGCAAATTAAAGCAAGTTGATAATCAGCACATTGTTTAACATCTTTAGAACTTTGGTAGCATTTCTGCTTCTCTTTGATCGCATCAACCAATTTAAACTGAAGTTCATTTGGTAGTAATTCAACATTTGCAATGCAAAACAAGCTGCTGTAATCGATGTTTTTTGACTTTGCAAAACATCGTTGGAGTAGAAGATGAATTTCTTCCCATGTTGTTTGGGAACTGCAAAAAACAATTTGGTACGGTTCTGGATATGCATTTGACGTGTTCTCGAACAACGTTAGAATAACGTTAGCCGTCAATGAACTGTCTGGTTCCAATGTAGCTATAAAAATTTCCCCCGACGTAACTGTAGCCTCCAGTTTAACGTATGACCGGCTCTGACCATCATCAGGAATCCTTCTAACAACACGTTGTAAATTAATAAAGATATTTTCTAGAGCTTGACCAATAGTCGATAGAAATAAAGACGGATTGTTGTCTGAATGGGAATTTTGGTGCTGTTCTAATTGCTGTTTAGTGATAGTTCTGTCCACAAAGTGAATTAGGGATAAAACCTCCAATTCGCAATTAACGTTGGATTTGTTAATAAGAAAATCGTACAACACACAAAGTTGATCAGAGCGATAATAATTGAGAAAATAGCAGTCCGCCCGTGCTTTTGACAAAATACTTTCCCAGGTTTCTAAATCTTGCTGTAGACTGTCCCGCTTATTCCGAAGATCCTTGGTGCTTCTCATCTTTGTCCAAAAACCTCGATATTTAACATATCCTGAGAATCGCAGTTTTGAGAGCAAAATAGAAATTTCAGTCAAGAGATTAACTTGATTTATGAATTCATCAAAATCAATGTCCTCGCTACTTTCTTTTGAATGGCTGGAGGTGACCTTGAAAGCATTCTTATGTGAGCTAACAATCAGATGCGCACGACTTCGCAGATCATGGAGATCTGACAGAGAGTAATTGCATGATGTTCCTTTGCTATCGCTGTTTCCCGTTAAGTGGTAACTCATACTGGCTTCACACGTTCCATCGTTTAGCGATACAACATAAACTCCCTTGCTCAGACAATTACTGATAATTTCTTTGGTAATTTCACCACGGTTTGCAATACTCGTGTACAATCCGCGAAGACTGTTCACATTCGTACTGGACTGCTTAATCTTTGATGCTATATCTTTATGACTAAGACAAGACTTTTTTAACATCTTCAGAAGGTCCTGTGCATTACAGTTCTTCTGATTTTTCCTCTTAATCAAAGGTGCCAAAAATCCATGAACGTCAATAAGATCGGAAACTGATGACTCGGACACAAACTGATCTGAATGTTCTTCAACGGCATCGATAAGAAAACGAATGTCTTCGTCAACAATTTCTTCCATGAAACCAAGCAATGCGCTAGATCTCGAAAGCTCCTCTATCACACAATCTAAGTCTTCACCGGAAAAAGCTGAAACTATTCCTGTCACGTCCTCCATTACCTGATGTAATGCTGCGAGAGTTCGTTCGTTAATATTATCTAACATCGTTTCAAACTGTAAAAGAACTGACATCGTTTCGTTTGTGGGATCCGCCAATCCAAATATATCAAGAATGCCAATGACATGTCGTACTTGTTCCAAGACATTAGGATACTTCACATAATCTTCGATATAAATTTTAACATTAGGAGAAAACGGTCGTTGAAAGTATTTTTCTAACAGTTCGAGTTCTTCATCAAGTCTGTTTTGATTCTTCAAAGTACCAAGTAAAGTCTTCATGGTTTCCACACTGAGCGACCCTGGATCTTTCAACACCGGATTCCACTGCGAATGAAGTTCTTTAATAGCATTGTTTGTAAGAAAGTGTATCAATGAATAGAAATCTCTTGGTGTTGCGTTTTCACTTTCATCTGAGCCACTTTCTTCCAAACCTTTTTTGGCCACGGTCATAAAAGACAAAGAATTCATCAATGGTTGAAGTGTCTTTGCTGGACGTATGAGAGGAGACAATGGTCCCCAAAATGCATCATCTTGTAATTCATTCACTCTTTTCGTGCACCAACTTTTGTTTCGTTCATTGAACGCCTCAATGAGCGTTTGAAATCCCTGAATAGAGTGAATATCATCTGATATCTTTCTACCATAGTCCATCATGGATCCTAGCAACATAAACTTCTCGGAACAATCCTGTACGATATTTGTCAATTCTGAAATTCGATCCACCATACCTTTCTTGAACCTGTCGGCAGAGAATGTTGACGTATAATTCGTTACACCAGCGCATAACATTGTCACTTTCTCAGTATTATTCTTGATTTCTTCAAGAAACTTTATAGACACATTGCCTTCTTCAATACACATCTTCAAATGTTGACAAATTAGTTTTCCATCTTTAAACTTTTTATACCTTTCTAGGTATCCTGTTAAACGAATAAAACAAAAATAATTAGTTATCGAAAACTATTCTTACAAGCATCAACGCTCGTTTTTAGTTAGAACAACTAGGGTGTGGAACAGCCTAGTTGACTCTCTCCTCCGAAGAGCCTCCTTAAGTATTTACAAATAACTTACATGAAGTTTCCCGAATAAAAGTGAGCGCGCACGGTGTGATGGGAAGATTGAAATGAAGTTGGGGAGGCTCTGCCAGATAATTCGACGAAGTATGGTTTTTGAACCAAACTAGTTGTTTGACCTTTTTTTAAACTTGAAATCGACGGAAATGTGAAAGAAATTGAAATAAATCTTCATAATCTGAGTATCGAAGTTCAATAGAGTCATTTTTATAAAGAAATGTTGCAATTAAGAGGATATTTATAATCAGATAGCTCGTATCCATTGATATTCGTTTGCAATTTCTCAATATTTTTCGATGCAAATGGACAGAAGAAGATATTGATATTGAATTCACCCCAGGATACTCAAGTACGCCTGAAAATGAAAGTCGAAAACATGTTTTAACACCCTCGATGGTTGATCGAACTTCGCTACAAACGATTATATACGACGCCATATCGATTGCATTAACTCGCAGAGGCTTCCTTTATTCAGCTCTTCCCATCACTACTTGCGCGCTCACTTTTCCCTCACTAGAAACTTTATCTAAGCTTCTGCGGAGGAGAGAGGCCTAGTCGATGAACTGAAACTTAGGCTACGTTTACACTATACCGGATAATACCGGATAGTTTTCCGTAGCGACGTGAAAAGCACCTATCCAATACGGAATGTTCAACTTTCAGAAGCTGAACGAAACAACATCTCTCCGTTGCAACAGTTCGTCTAAAATAACGCTCCTAAAGGTACAAATAGGTGTTTTTTCACGTCGCTACGGAAAGCTATCCAAGGTCTAACTTGGGGGCCAAGGTCGCCTAATGTCGCCCAGCGACGCATACTACTTTCCTTTGAAAATTGCCAATGTCGCTTAATGATGCACAATGTTGCACATAATAACAGCGACCTTGGCCCCCAAAGTAGGTCTTATCCGGTACAGAGAAAACGTAGCCTTAATATGGTCAATTTAAATTCAGTCTAGACAGTTGCGAAATGAGATACAACTACCTGAAGAATACAACTTGAAGTTCTGCTTGTATTTTTCAGGGAGGGGCCTACAAGGGCGACCCTTACAATGGCAAACAAATGCTTGTAAATGCTACTGAATATAATCACTTATTTACTGAGACCGAGGGAAACAGTGTGTTTTGTGGACCCGAGACCGTCGAGCGTCCACAAAACACACTG
>CACRXK020009364.1:0-18370 GCA_902702795.2 Paramuricea clavata
GACTCCAACTTCATCTTAAGACGCACAATGCGTTGTTGGTAAATATTTCCACCCAGAACATAGCTATGTCCTCCATTTGGACCATTAACTGCAATTTTTCCTCCTTCCTCAAGAGTAACTCCAGAGCTATGTCGATTGAATTTCTCGCTAGGCACTATTTCAGCGGGGACGATTTCATCGCTTAAACCAAGGTATTCCAGAAGATTATTAAAATTGTTTGCGTCATCTTCGGGAACATTCGGCAATGGCGCGGGATTCTCTGTTGTGGCAATTTTCTTCGCGCGCAAATAATCCAAAATAATAACAAAATACTGGGGATTGAAATCGAAAAATACGGCGCCATCTTGATCGCGCTCGAGACTGTCTTCCCAACGTCCACTGAACATTGAGGCAAGCAGCGAATTTTCTACTTGACAAAGAGTAGATCGTTTGGTCGTTAATTTGTGACCACTAACGTTGAGGTGTATGATATCGTTGTCAGTGACTACGACGGCTTTCATTCTTTGTTTCTCTGCGTTGTAAGCGTCGAGTTCCGCCTTCATTTTGGCTCGCTCCCCTTCAATTATATCGTTGAATTCGTTCCTAAATCGTCTCACCAATTCATCGAATTTCGCTAATAAATCTGCACAGCTCATTTTGTCGTGTTTTATAAAAAGCACTGAGAACGATTTTAAGTTTGATATAAAATGACGGCAACACAACTTTAATTGTACGTAGCGAAAGAACAAGGCAAGGTCGTATTCCTTGTAAAAGCAATCTATTCTGGGAAAATGATATTGCGAAATCTGCTTTCTCTTTTATTATGCAAATACTGACAACATGATCATGGACCATGGCTTCCTGTTTTGTTATGAGAGCTATTATTAAATTAACGCTGAATGTTTTACGGACCTTTGACCTAACTTTGTGTCTAGTGATTCTAGTGGTAATGTGGTATTCAGTGAATACATATCAGTGAAAGCTCAATTTACGCTACGAAAAATAAACCCAGGTTCGATATAAGTTAACTTTATCACAACCAATGTGAGGTTTTTGAGATGTAAAAAGTAAGTGTCTAGGGTTTCAGCAGGGTTAGTTTGAACCATAATCCAGAGGCTAGTTCAAACTAACCTGAGTCCATGGAGTCTATGTTATTCTTCGTGGCGTATAAATCGAGTTGAAATGAAGCTAAATGTCTGTACAAATCTGTTTTAAACGTAGAAGTTTTTAGGGAATTCAAAGCTTTAAGGATTCTAAGAATTATAAATGGCACAATTCTCGAATTTTTATCTAGTTAAATTTCAAGCACAAATATGTCATTTACGAAACCTTTCAGCAATGCCACTCTGTAAATGGCCCTGGGGACGAGGTTGAGCAATGCCAGTGTATCCGTTGCAAATCAGGCCTCCCATAAAACTGAGGGCCTGCCACGAAGGCTAGCGCCCAGTCGTTTCCGTAACTCAGCATCAAGGTTATCGACTATGACCAGGAACGTACCCGTATAGAACGTGTCGACTGGAGTCTGTGGCAATTCAGGCGCTGATCCTGGCTCGTCATAACGGCGATTTCGTTGGCGCACGCATTTACCAGTTTAACCCCAAATTTTGAAATTTTCTGACCCCTATAATTTTTGGAGTACCTTGCCCAAAAAACAAACAAAAAAATTCGTTTGCGGTCCTGCTTTTGGAGCCCCGCTTTTTAAACTTTGGGGCCTCGCGTTTTCTGACCTCTTTTTTATTTTGGGGCTTCCCTTTTGGGGGCTCGGACTCATTGGGGCCCCGAAAATCGAGACCCGGCCAAAGAGCGGGACCCAAACGGTTGTTTTGTGCCCTGTTTTAGCGCGGGATCAAAACATCCCGCGCTAAAACAGGGCACAAAACAACCGTTTGGGTCCCGCTCTTTGGCCGGGTCTCGATTTTTAAATTGGTCTTGACGTTTTCTGGAGTCCTTGGGCCCTTTGCAGGGGCCCCGCGCTGAAACAGGGAAAAAAACATTTGGGCTCCCACTTTTTGGGGCTTCACTTTTTAAATTTTGGGGCCTCGCACTGTTTGGGTCCCGCGCTGTTTGGGCCCAGCGCTAAAACAGGGAACAAAAACGTCGGAAAATGAAATCGGAAGAGAGTAGGCGTGGGACCTCCAAAAGCGTGGGGCCGCGGCATATGCCGCTTCTGCCATATGGTTAATCATATATCTGGTACTGGTACTAGGAAATCTTGTCTTTACTCGTGAAAACATTGTTCCCTCTCACCTCACCCTTGGAGCATGATTCCCGCACCACCTGTTTGTAGACGTTTCTCCTGGGGATCGGAGTCCCCAGTCACAACTTTCTCAATTTTTGCATTCTCTGGGTTTGTCTGGGCAAGTGGGCAACACTACCAGCATCATTTTATATACTAATAACGTCCCTCACGTCCTAATTCGTACACACCAGCGTATGCTACCCTCCGTAAACTGAACGTCGTCGCCGTATTGATTCGACCGGACCGATCAACTGTATCGCACCCCCGTATATTAACAAATACTAATGATAGCTTATTTATCCATGTAAAAATATAATGGATTTACAGTTAGTTAAATCTAAGTAGTAATCTAGGAGTTATATGTACAGATAAAAATAAAAGCTATAAATATCTGTCTAGGGCTCGATCCTGACCCTACCAGTACCAACCTCCTTCCCTTCTCGATCGTAGCCGCGTTTTCCCACTACGACCTTTGGCTTTTTGCACATTTAGGCTACGTTTACACTTGTACCGGATAGCTTCCATAGCGACGTGAAAAACACCTATCCGTATCTTTTAGGAACGCTATTTTTCGCCGCAGGAAACGTTGTTTCGCTCAGCTTCTGAAAGATGTACATTCCGTATCGGATAGGTGATTTTTCATGCCGCTACGGAAAGTTATCTGGTACAGTGTAAGCCTTGCACACATCCAACTAGTCACGGAGCGAGGTCTTGTAGACCATTGCTCATCCATCTTCATTTATTCTGGAAGTATGACTGTAGCTAGTAGTGGGAGAGGTATTTTTCTTGGCACTCGAGAACAGCTAGGTAACAGTAACTCGGTTATGTAGTTGGAACACGGAACACCGCACTGAAATGCTTGACCCACGGTCATGACAGTTCTATCGAATTGCTTCTTCAACGGCAGTACTACAATCCTCCAATTAACTAGCCAGATTGGTGCGTATCTTGTTACTGCATGGTATACGAAGCGAGATTGTTAATGTTTTAAGTTTAAGTGTATCGATTGTTATTTTTGCACAGATATTTGCAGGCAGGGGCGAAACTTGAGGGGTATGGGGGGTGTCAACACCCGCCCCCCCCAAAAAAAAAATACAAATCGTCTGGATTGGCAGGGCAATCAAAGATTTTAAATGATTGAATGTAGAGTTCTTAAGTAACTTACAGGGCTTTCAGAGGGAATTGGATAGAATTTATAGACCTAACTGATTTTACAGATATTGGGTTGACTGAATAAGGGTTTCACCCATGCTTTAACAGGAATTTGTACGGAAAATTTTTTTTGGCCCTTAATTTAATTGGTTTATGTCCGGAAAAATTTTTCGACCCTTTTATTTAATGTCCAGAAAAATTTTTTTCAACCCTCCCCACCGCTCGCCAACATTTTTGGGAAAAATGGTGGCCAGAAATAAACATTTGCTGCAGGGCATCATCGGTTTTGGCAGGGCAATTCTGGCAGACACCCCTCGAATTAAAAGGGTTAGTTTCGCCCCTGTTTGCAGGGATGAACATTTTATATATGTTCTGCTGAATATGCTGGTTCAATCAGTGAACTAATTATGTTGATATCATAAAATTGAAAATTTGACTGAATTATGTTTAAAGTTTAATAAATATCTTACCAATTATATAATTTGATAAATGATATGTAATAAATCTGGGCCTTTGTCCACTTGTTTAGTTGTGTGATACTTATGTTTCTCTTGGTGTAACACATGATGGCATGGTTCGAGATTAGCAGTATCCTGACGATACTCCAGTTTCCAATTTTGGATACCAGATGTCGAAACCTTGGTATCCAATTGCGATACCCCAGGGGTTCTTGCCTGTCTAATAAGCCATTTTCATTTCCATAAGTTTAATCAACACAATTACTGAATTACAGTTATAAGTTAATTTTAATGGTGCTATACTTTTTTATTCATCGTTTCAAGAATAACTTTGTATTTCGCTCCTGTAAAGAAGATGTGTTCCTACGCCGCCCCCGTCCCGTTTTTTTCCTCCCGCACGCCTATGAGAACGAGTTCACATAGAAATGCAAAATATCCAGACGTAACTCTGGTACGCGGTAGTTCGACCACTTAGTGACTCTGGTTACTAACTTCCAGACCGAGCAGCAAAAATGAGGTTAGATCAAAGTCGATACACCTGAATGGCTGTTTCCGTCGTTATAATGCATATGGTCTAAAACCCTTTAAGCCACCAATAGCTGAAGCAGGGCATTTTTTAAGAATTCGTCAGTGGGGGGGCCATCTACAAAAAGGGACCATACTATACCGAGTGTGGAGCAATGATAGATGGTTTGTTACTTTGTTGGTAACAAAAAGTTTGGTGTGGTATCGCATTTAATAGTAGGGGGGAGAGCAGGGCCGTAGGAAGCTCTTTTCGTTTTGGAGGGGGGGGGGGCGGCTGAAAGCAAGGGCCGAAAGCCCGAGGAAATTTTTAAATTTAGAGTCTCTGAAATGCCATTTCCTGGACTTTGGGGAAGATTTGACAGATTTCTGATTGTCAGAAAACAGCGTTTTTAGTATGTGGAAATTTAGAATTCACGGAATTCACGGTTCCAATTGGACGAAGGTGTATTTAATTAACGATATATTGGATAAGTTGCAGGAAAGTATGGGTAATATCTTCATTCTTTGCAGTTTGTCATGGATTAAATAATAAAGGTCTGCATGATTTTGAAAAATGAATGATTATTAGCAAATTATTGGGGGGCTGCAGCCCCCCAGCCCCCCCCCCCCGCAGTTGCTACGGCCCTGGAGAGGGTCTGGGGTTTTCTCCCCCAGAAAATTTTTGTATTTTTCTACCCCTATGACTGCAATTCCCTGCATTTTCTGAAACAGATTTTTGGATATACAGCATTACATTATGCTGTAGATAAACTGAACCTTCAGTTAAGTACTTGCATAGTATGTTTATGTAGATACCACAACTTGGCCGTCACTTAGGAAGCCAGCTTGATAAACTTAGAGTTCCCGACTTCCACAAAGCGCCACCATGGTTGGCACAGAGCGGAAAAATTTTGAAAAGCGTCTCTAAATCATCGGAAATGGCATTTTCAAAGTCTTCTATACGTCTTTTGTTTGGCCCTTTCATTAATTCGTTCATTATGATTTGTGAGTCTATGATATCCGCGAGTCAGGATGGATTATTACGAGAAATGTTATCAAAATATCGATTACAGATATTTGATTATATGTATATATGATTTCAAATACTTCTACTTTCGAAATAAAATTGTTTTTATTTTGGTGGGGGTCAAATTATCCCCCCCCCTTGTAAAACACTTGGTTGAGGGTCTGTTGCCCCCTGCGGTCACTAACTTGTCCAACAACTCAAGCTCTATAAGGTCTCGGAAATGCAATCCACTGCCTGGGAAATGTTTAAAATCTAATAAGGTATTTATTAAACACAAAAAACAGGACATAAGATTCACAAAGCAAATTCCAGTTACTAGAATATCAAACCTCCCTTCTAAATTCCATGTTTTGCTTATATTTTAGAGAAAAGGGACTTTGACTGGGGGGGCCAAAATGGTTAAGTGGGGGGGCCACCATGGGGGCTGGGGGGGCCTTGGCCCCCCCAGTTATATAGTTAAAAAATGCCCTGAAATATCCATATCGATTGTCACAACAATAACATGAGCCAGCAGTACTTAGAGTCAAAGTTTACTTGGCGTTGGCGAGGCGTTGGCGAGGCGTTGGCGTGTACTTTATTTCAGAACCCCAAATCAACTAAAATCGTAGAATTGTCAGACATCCAAAATTTTTTTTATTTTTCACTTTCCGAATATTTACGGTCGGCGGATCCGTAAACCAATGAATAAACACAGCCTTTCCCTAATTTTGTACAAACAGTCATGGTAAACTAATGCGAGACACATCTTTTTTGACAAATTTGCAAATTTCCATGCTTTAATAGGAAACTGACCAAGGTTAATATAGATAAATTAATTAAATGTGTAAATACTTTACATAAGTCCACGCTATTGCCTATCCCATATATCCGCAAGACTTAGCGACGTTTATAACTGTGGATAACAATTAAACTATAGACTAACTTTTCTTCAATAACAATTGCCCGCATGACCATGTTAGTACAACATTGGGTGTTAGGGACCGGTCATAAAGTATTTACTAGGGGGTGTGGAGGATATTTTTTGGGAGGTACGAAAAAAACCCAGAACCTCTGAGGGAGGTACGAAAAAAGCAACAGAACCTCTAGGGGGTACCAAATCTTAGTACTATAGGTACGAAAAAAATTACATTTTATAATTATTGTTGAATATTGAATGTATTTGTGCCCAGATTTAAGTTTGGAAAGAATTGTTTTGCTATATTATTAAATCAACACAAAGTATATATGTTTCAGTCTTACTCAATGTCAGATGATAAGTACAGGATTCAGTATCCGTGGAACTTTTGGAGTACAAATCTAATACATCTGAATTGTCAGTGCTAGCAGGCTCGCACCATTAGAACCCGATGAGGAAGTGTCACATTGAATGGAAGCAATTTTTTTCTGTTTGAAATAAACCGTAGTAGTAGTCAGAATCAGAAAAGACTGATGACGAATCGGAGACTGCGGAAAATGTTGAGGATATGGTTACCACTCAACAAGAAGTGGGAGAGTTATCACAAACTTGAGAGTTTCAAAATATAGCTAGATCAAAACGCAAGACAAATGTTAAAACAGAATTAATGATATAAAAGGGGGGATATGGAAATTTTCACTTAAATTGAATTAGGTTACGAAAATTTTTCCATAGGATTTTGGGAGGGTATGGAAATTGTACTTGAAATTTAATTTATCCTCCACCCCCTCTAGTAATTACTTTATAACCGGTCCCTTAATTAAAATTGGAATTTCTGCTTCATGCGAGTTTAATCAGTAGAAATACAAGCTTGATTTAAGGGCTGCTGTAATTGGCGTAAAGCTGTAGCATATACTCTGCCATTGATTTATAGTTTGTATATTCTTGTGTTTGTATTTGTGCAGATATGATTCGGTGTGAAATTGGCAAAGCATAATAAATAAATAAAAAATATTTAGTAAAAAGGTCGACTAAATTATCCCCGTAATGGTGCATGGGGATTGAAGTAAAACACTTTAACCGAGGGCGTCGCTAGACCTCTTTGAATCGGAAGGTGTTAGTTAATTTTGCCGAGTTATCAAGGCAAATTTTGCCGAGTCACTACAACCGCTAATTAATATCTTTTCCCAAAATTGTTGGCGAGAGAGGGAGAGGGGGAGGAGGTCGCAAAATTTTTTCCGGACATACAAAATTTTTTCCGGACATATCATAATTTTTAATTCCGAGCTACTCAAATATTTTCGCTCACCACGAAAACAATTTTCCGATAAATCCGAAAACAATTTGCCGATTCTAGCAGACATTTGCTGAGTCTAGCAGACATTTGTCGAATCTATGATGAATGGGGGGGGGGTGTTACACCCCCACACCCCCCTCTATTCTAATCTTCCTCTGATTTCTAAATACAGACAGGCAGACGAAATACGAGGCGAAGCAAAGTTTTTTTAACCAGCTTGTCTGTATTTAGAAATCAGAGGAAAAACATTTGCAAGTGTTGGATATAGCTTTTCAAACGAATCAATACTTTTATTCTTCCTCTTATTTCTAAATACAGAATTAATATGCATTTCTTTTGAATTTCCTTCGTGAATTATTAATGAGTTTGAGAAGCTTCAGTATATGTTGATGTTAAAATAAAGAGTAGAAAATACAACGGCTGGGAAAATAACACCGCTTAACAACTGACAATTAAGATGTACAAAAAACGTTACAGATCTATAGGGAATATTATTGATCACTAAGTTATGAAGGGGTTGACACAATATTGCAAATCTCTTCAATTTTTAAGTAACATTTTATTTATAAAATAGGCTATCATATATTTATGAATTAATTTATGACTAGTTTGATGATTGTCAATAGTTGTCTAAGAGACCGTTCATTTTTGTCAGGAATCATTATGGCGGTTTTCGTTCTTCTTCCACGTGAACTTCCGGCATTATTAGTTAACCAATGTAGTCCATTGTACTTCGTAGCCATGTAAGTAAGTACGTTCACTAGGCTGCATTGAATAGAAATCTCTAATGATGCTGTTAATGAAGACTTTATAATCAGTGCTTTAATGACCCGATACGAAAACAACAGCCAACTCTTTGTGATAAAAAATGAACGGCTCTAACTAATTTAGTCTAAAAAGTCAAGCAAACGTTTTTAAGATAAACGCTAACAGCGTTATCATGCTACAGTACCATCAGTACTCAGTAGCCGTATTAACTAATTAAATAACTAACTGCTCAGACACACGTGACAAAGGGACAAGAACAGCTTTTTCCTTGGGCATCAGGTAAACCAGTTGGCATTTGTACAGTTTTGTGATTCGTGCACGAACTATCAGGCACACTAGGGAAACACAAAGCATGACATGAAATTACGCCGCCATTTTGACAAAAGCATTGAGAAGTACAGTTGTTGTCAGAGAAAACCGCGCCAATATTAAAAATCTTTCCACTTGGTGTTGTACATGAGTGCTTGGGAAGAACTGGTTTTGTTGATACTAGAAAAATAAAAAATGTAAACCATTCAAAACCTGGAATTATAAGATTTCTATAGAATCATCAGTCTTCACTGTGTCTTCTTGAATTTGATTAAATCATAGAGGGCCATTATTACCAGCTGAAGATTTTAAATGTTAAGAGTTAGACTAAAGTGGGCCGAAACAACGCCGCATGGGCAAGGGGGGAGGGGGTCCCGTCACGAAATCACGAAGACCATTTTTAGATTTCACGAGTCACGAAAAACAAAATTTCGTTTTCACGATTTTTAGAAACACAGAAGCGCGCGTAACAAAGTCTGAAACCATTTAACAATTTTCTAGACAGCAGAAATCGATGTTAACACATACACATTTTACTGACTTTTACATTTGAGCTTTTAAAGGACTATGGAAATCATTGCGAGGCATTACGAAACATTACGAGCGTCTTACGATGGTTCACGAAGTCTAAGGGGGGGGGGGGGGGATGAAGGTATACGATAACGACGGAGTTTACGATGAAACGAAGCGGAAACCTCAAGAAAGACAACCGCGGGAAGCGGCAAATTTATTCATTTTTTTAACCCTAATATTAAATTTGGAGCGTAAACATTCACAAGTTAGGGTAAAATATTGATAATATCACGGCACGCATATTAATCACGATTCACGGAATGGTATTTCTTCAAATCACGAATCACGAAGCACGAATAATTGCTGATCACGAGTCACGAAAATATCCTTGCCCCCCCCCCCCCTCCAGCATTAGTTGGGTAGTAGGGTATTTTCGTGAGCCGTCGAACTGCCAATATTTCTTACAGTGAAATGTGAAAATAAGTGAAATGACTGCATGAATTTTGTGTCTTGAAATGTGATTTATATGACTAACCATGAGCCGCGTGATTGCCGGTAATTTTTTCGGGAAAACGCTAATTTGCTGCATTACATGCCGCATTAAATTTTCTTGATTTTTACCGCTAGAAATATCTAGTATTTGTTTTGAAAGTTAAAATTCTTTCAATGTTGAGCTTTCAATGGTGAAAGAGATTTGAAACGAAATAAATTAAACACTCAAGATAGAAAATAAAATTCGCAAAGTAAAAACATTCATTTTGATTTTCGTGAAATTGCTCTTATTCTCCAAACCCCATTTTACTACCTTCATTAAAATTCTGACAATCTTAGAATCCCGGCAGTATTAGCTCTCCGTCATATATATAGTCATTGTTTATGAAATAAAATGCGATCTACCTTGTGTGCTTGTATTAACGTGGCCAACAACAGATATCGTTTGGTTGTTTTTTACACATTTCAAAGCTGGACATGTGCAGGTAGTATTGACGACCTTTTCTTGCACTTGAACTGCTTGCTCGTCTAGTTTACAAGTATTTCCTTTAGGTGAGCAGAGCGGGACACAGAATACTTTTCCTCCAGGGTGACATGTGCATTTGTTTGAACAATCAGAAGACACAAAATTGTCACCAGACGTGTAGGTATGACCATTCACAATACATTTGTCTGTACAAAATGAAAAGCAATATTAATAATGAAATAATTTTCCTGGATTTTATCCGGCCGTATATTACCAGGTATAAACTGTATATAATGCCTTCACATGCATGGGCACAAATAGGCACATATTATTGGACAATTTGCCTAAATGAATAATAATGAGTGTTTGAATAACTATTACTATAATTCGTTGTCATGCAGAGTTGCTTTCACAGAACATTCTGGAGAATTTAATCTGTGCGGTTGGAGAATTGTAGTCCTGTTATAAACTGACACCGCTCTAAAACTTCCTACTGTTCAGCCTTCACTATGCACTATATAGAGTTGACGGGACACGGAATAACGTTTATTTTGGTAACGGCCGGAAACACTATATAGGATTGAAGAATGAAGGAAGAAAAATGTCGCGGGGGAATCGAACCCGAGGACTTACGAATGTCTCGTTTATACTGCCGGAGCTATAACAAAATTCGAGAACGGAATTTCGGACTATTTAAAAAATCACAGCGTTATAGGTGAAGTGTTATATTAAAGAAAATAGTGAAAAAAATGAACAAAAGATTCACTAAATTTTGCAAAGGTTGTTCATGGCTGTAAATCTCACAAATCATCATGAACTTACCGTTATATGGTTTTGGTTTGCAAGCCTTTGCTGTACATTGACACTTGTTGTACAGTGTTGGTACCAACACATTCTTTTCAGTGTGATCTACCATACAACTAGATTTGTCATTTGGACACAAAGAAACGCATTTTACTTGACCATTATTTTGACAACGACATCTTTTATTGCAATTTGTGACGAACTCATCTCCTGGTTGATACAGCTTACTCCCATTAGAACAACTCGTGCTGGAAGCGGTGGCTAATTCGAAAAACGAAAAAATTAATTAAATCAAGTTATATATGTATGAATGACTAAACAGAAAGATAGCAATGTCTTTTTTTACTCGTGTTTTGTTAGTTTAAAGGAAATTTGCTTCTATGTTTTAAAACTGCGATATTATGCTCTATTCTATTCACTATATTATCCCTTTACCTTCCCGGCTATCTTCTCATGCATTCGACATGCTTCATTCTGTGCAGTCTTAGTCATTCAGCATGTGTGTAGCTAGAATCATTCACAAAACTAGCTGAGATCATGCATGCAGCAGTGCTATTTTCAAGCTAAAAAAGTATGATGTTGGTTTCTCACCATTATACGCCCTCCCAACCAATGCTGACAGTATTTGGTACTAGTCACATATCAGTCGAATTGCATGGGGGGGGGGGGGCAAGGGAGAGGGGTGCGAATGCTGGCTAACAGGGCATGAATAGTGCTCAAGATGGTAGTTCATGATTAGTAAACAACCTACCTGATCCTTGTATTGGTACACATTCGTATTTTGGACAGTTACAAATTCGGTTATTATTCATGATAACTTTGCTGACATTTTTTTGTATGAAACCAACAGGACACTTTAGGATTGCTTTAGGACAAAGTGGAATACATGCAAGATATGCATCATGAGTACACACACATTTAGATTTACAATCAGCGGTTATAAATGTTGTGTTCACTCTGTAGTTCCTGTTGTCACCAGTAATACAACATAAGGATGGAAGGTTGGCGTCTAAACGATATGAAAATAAACTTGGAAATGATTGACTGAGAAGTCTGTCCAAGTGCATGCATGTGCCACTGTGAAATGAACTTGAAAGTTGTAACATCAAGTTATAAATGTTCTTTAACCAACCCTACGACTACAGCAACTAATTTTCTTTTTTCTTACCAATGTTTATCATAAAAATTAAAAATGCATGAAAATGTTGAAAACGACCGTTTTAGCTTTTCTCTATCCTGCAATCCCAGACTTGGCCTTGGGGTAAAGATGTTTCAGTATGCTAGGGTGTTTAATCGTAAAAATGTTGTTGCATACTAATTAATACGGATTCCACTATACTTTCCACCCTGTTCAACCTCAGACAACTCAGCTCACATCACCCCAAGCATTTCACGCCACCCTTCCTCCATCCTTGCTTCAACTTACATCACCCTTCCTCCACCTTTCCGCCACTCTAAAAATCCTGATTGACCTATATATATAATACTATACTTCTTATCTAAACAGTACCTGACTGTCCTGAAGACAAATCCAGACTCATAAAGGTAATAACGAATAAAATGCTTCCAATAATCATCTTGGTTGGGCTGCAAGGAAAAATATTAAATATTAATGTTCCTTCTCCGCTTTTTCACCAGTGCAGTTTGGTATTAGTTTCAACTGATCCATCAACGTCTGTATATATTGTAATTTGTGATTGGTTGATGAGTTTTCAATTGGATTCAACTTTTGAAAGCTCGAAGGAAATTATCCCAGCCACTCATTACATATAGGTTAAAAGCCAAGGGAGAGGTTTTTATTAAACTGTGAAGTCTTTACAGTTTAATAAAAACCGATACCCGCGGCTTTTAACTTGTTTATATACTCATCAGACCATATTCTTTTGAATTTTGGAGGTTTTCTTCATTAAAAATTCAAGCTATATTAATTCAATGAGAGGTCGCTGCAGTTGTGGGACGAAATAACTAGGTGTAACATGCGCATTAACACGCTTTAAAATGTGGTTAAGCATGCGCAGTATATCATTCCACGTCCCACAAGCAAAAGAGCAGATATTACTGTATAAATTCCCTGCACAAGCATGTTTGATGGTTGATCCAGCTAGTCCTCGTGCGCCGAATGATAGATACTCTTACCAATGGTAGAGTTTTGACGGGCTCTGAGGTACACGGCTGTTGTCTGTTTCTCGACTTTAGAGACGTGCAACGTTTTTCTAGTCGAAAAGGAGATGTGGGTCTTGAGTTTTCCTGCAAATTCAAGTCCCGAATTCAAGACTCATGCCAGGTCTTGAATTGAAAATGTAAAACCAGGTAACTGGTTATTATTTTTTCGTAATAACCGGGTAGCAGGTTATTACGGAAAAATAATAACCTGGTAGCAGGTTATTACGGAAAAATAATAACCTGGTAGCAGACTAGCAGGTTATTATTTTTCCGTAATAACCTGCTACCCGGTTATTATTTTTCCGTAATAACCTGCTACCCGGTTATTATTTTTCCGTAATAACCTTCAACCCCGTATTCCCCCCGGAGAAATCAAATACCACCGCCTGCTTTTAGACTGAAGGTTATTACGGGGGAGTTGAAAACCGACGAAATACAAAAGAATATGGTCTGATGAGTTTGTAAAGGTACTTAAAACCTGTTCAAGCATGCAGATGATTAATTTTAGCCCTAGGCCTAGGCCTAGGGCTAGACGTTTTCATAGTGAAAAAATAAAAGATTTTTGTTCAATTAAAACTCAAATTGCGATCAGACAAACTGAACAACTATAATGTAGTTATATACTCAGTAATTAGTAAATTGCACCAAAATAACAATTGTCAAGGACAACAGAGGTCATGCTACGCCTTCGTGCTAAATATAGCATTGAACCGAGCATAATTAAGACACGATCGAGCTGCAAAGATCACAAAGATATCAAACGTAATTCTTGAAAAATAAATCCGTCGAACCGTTATATGCACCGTTATGTTTTGTCAGAAACAATAGATTCCAAAAATGTACTACCATTCACACTATTAAATAGAATATATATGCATATATGGTACATGGAAATGGTCCAGTCCAATGTTAATTTGGAAATGAGTGAAATGACTTTAAGTGGGGTAATAGGATTAACTGATTAAACAGTAAACAGTAAACACACGAACGTAGGTCGAATAGATGGTCGCATATTTCGTTGTCTGCCTTCAATGAATAAAACTGCCCATACGGCTGTTTCGACACACACACGGCACGCACACACACGTTTCTTTTTACAAACTTTTTAAAAACGCAATTAGCAACTATAAGTTACATTTGATCTTACAGTTCAATACAATCACATTCTATTACATTCTAATCTAAGCACAAAAGTTAAACTGTCATATGCACGATATTATAATTTCTCAGTCCGGAACCCACCACTTTAGTACTTATAATAACATTACAAACATTTTTGGCTATAGTACAACTTATCTTTTATTACTAATCATTTTTGACACAAAAATTGTACAATAAAGTTTTCTATAATACGATTATAATACCACAATAATCACCGACAATAGATAAGAAAATAGTCGGCGTAATGGGAGGGGAAAATTTGCCCGACGTTTGTGAAATTGTCCAACCTATACATATTTGTATATATCCCAAAGTTGTTGTCGACGGGGGCTGGAGGGGGATTTTCGAAACATACATTAAGACCGTTTACACACGTAGCATATTTCTTCCTATTTCCACCAGTTCAGTACAATTGCCCAATTTTTAAGTATAAGCTTCCCGACTTTTAAGTACAAACTGCATGACCAAAAACTTCCGATCAAAAAACAGCCCAGCCCCTTCCCCTTCTTCCACGCCTGTGCGTATAGTTCAAGTACTGTCGAGTGGGCTGGTAGACCAAGTTGCGCAAGTTACGAAATAGGAAAAGAGGACAAGAAAGCCGCATAGTAATTCATGACTAAAAACAGTATCACCTTGATTCACCTATATTATATGCTGATGTTTATACCTTGCATACATGCATTATATCTTCCTGCCGATTATCAACTATTGAACAACCTTGAATTTTTAAAAGCTCATTGTTATATTGAAACGATGTGCAAATAACCAATAGTTAAATTTAATCCATTACATGCACGATAATCAAGAAAATAAATAAAGAACGCAATATAGTTACCTGGTGTACAATGACTAATTTTGATACTCTAATCAAGTTGATTTAACTTCACTGCTGCAGAATACAATACGAAACTACTTCACAGCAAGGCACTGCCTCTATTTATATTCCTAGCATGCGATAAAATAATGCAATGCGGATTTAATGTTGCTGCGTCATTGCATTTAATTGGGCTTGGTTCAGCGGCGAAAATTCCACACACTTGAGTAATTTAAATATTAATATGGTCGGATTAGAATGCCGACAAGGAAGAAAACGATTAAGCATCTTGGCCCACCTTCTGCAGGAAGTTCGAGAAGAAAAGTTGGCTCCGGATTTTTTCGGGAATGAAGCAAATGACTAAAACTTATAATTCACCTTCTATACCGGAGCAGCCATTATGGCGGGCTGTAGGGTGAACGATTTGACTACAATGACAGAATACAATACTGAATAAGATCTTGTCATATGAATTCATTATGGCAGTATATATGATCCAAATTTGGAAATTAGTCAAAGCGCTTTGCAGGTCCTCATATTATATTAAAGAAAACACAAAAAATGCAAACACTCTAATGTCCATACATTTTCTTTCATGGGCGCTTTATAGGTACATGGATTTAATAAAATAGAAATTATCGTCCCTTTGACGGCTTTGTGGATATGAAAATTTTCATCCAGAAAGGATGACCATACCCAAACTCTTTTAACGTCATGTAGTTGTGATACTCCGTCCTGTCATTATTCTATCAATTGTTCAGTATTATTGCATCAATTGTTCTCTGTCTGTAGTCATACGTCAAACACTGGGCTATATACCAGTGTCTACATGCAGGAAATCTGACAATTCGTGTCCGGCTGTCCCCTAGGACAAAACTGAAACGAATGAACCTTGTAGAGGCTGTAGAAAGACGTATGTCACCAGTATCTATGGATTTTGAAACAAATTGATATTTTTATCCTTGGTGTAAGCATGGATCATAAAAATACTGGATAGGAAACTGATCATTATCACGCACGATGCTTTCAGCGTCTCAACTTAATTGTTGAAAATTTTGAGATCACTCCTTACTAGATCCAAATCATTCCACGACTAGCAATAATACAGCAGAACATTTTAGTAAAAAATGTAAGAATACAACCACGCTACTCTACGATGAAATATCTAAATAGTGCTGGTAATTTTCAGGGAACGTATCAAGCATTACATATGGTGAACTGACGCATCACAAATTTTCAATAATTTATGCAACAGTATTGTGATGCCAAATTGCCTGAATTTCTTGATAACGAAAATAAAAACCCTAAATAAAGACGAACAACATTTACCTCGAATGCTGGATAATGAAATCATTTTAAATCTTGATAGCTATATACAGCCACTTAAATGCGAAAAATATAGGAAAATGCAGTGAAACTTTACTATATTCATAGTTGTTGTATTCGTGACATCATGTATTTCAAATAGGTCACGTCTGCTTGCGCCTTCATACTATTTCCTATCCATTTTTTTAACTATATCCATATAAGTCCAAGTAAACGCCATCAATGTTCTCAATGGAGACTTGTCGAATTCGAACAATATCTTCTTTATTCGATCGGTTTAATTTTAATTTACTTCTCGTAACACCGTCGAATAAAGAAGATACTGTTCGAAACATTTGTTTTTCAAAATTTAAAATCGATTTTAATATTATGAGAAGGAAATAACACTTGACTTTCTCGTATGGTGTTGTGCTAAATATTCATAGAAGCTGCCTTTATAGTCTCGTGCTTTGCATCAGCGCATGCGCTCTAGAATTCAAGCATAAAATATCAACAGACTCTGACATTCTCAAACAGAAAACAATGTATAGCAAAGTCTTTTTCCAAGCCCAATGATTTTCCAAGCCCAAAGATATACCAGACGTGATTATCACAAACCATGCATGAATATATTATTTTTCCAGTGTATATAGATAATATATATTAATTCTAACCCAATAATGAAATTGATGACACCGGAAAGAAGCGTCATTGTGGGCACGTTGACGTGGACACATCATTGTGGGAACGTTGACTCAAGGGCATATTATCCACTTCATGCACTTCTGTAACAGACACCCTTCAAAGAGTCGTTGTGTTTCGTAAATTGTTAGGAATGGTTAAAAGTTTTTCCTATGAGTATTTGGGATGAAAGGCGTTGAAAACCCAAAGAAATTCTGGTGTACCTGTTAAAGTTTTACAGATAATACACTAAACATACTTTTTAAATGTGTTTACCGCGATTGAGAAACGTATCAAAAAATAAACTGAATATTTTGGCTGTGTAGCATGCAATATAACCAAGTCAAGTGGCATTAATTATACCAGTCATTAGATTTGAGTGCGTGTCAGCGTAACATAGCTAAAAAACTCCTCTTAAAGTCATTGGAGGGATTTCACATGATCGCGAAAAAGCTTCTGATGTTGGTATCATGAAGCAATAAAAATATTCACATATATTTATGACTTGAGCTGAAAAGGAAGTTCAACCTTGCCAAGAATATAAAACAAAACAGAAAAGTTATGGTTAACTTGCCAACAACTTTTCATGTTACCGGCATTTCATTGGCGAGAAAGTAACTTCTGAACTTCCTTGGAAATTAAGAAATACTAATTTTGGTTGACTGAATGCCTCATAATATGTTCAAACTTTTTACGCACAAAATATCGGCATAACGGAACTAGCACCTTCTCAGTCTAGAATTCATGACCAAGAGCTTAGTTTATAGTTACATGTCATGTTTTTCAGCTTGCTGGTTGCATTTTCTTCATTTATGAAACAAAAAATATATATGTTTACTAAATGCTATTGCCGTAAAATCGCTGTATCTACTGAGGAATTTTTAGGAATTTTTAAGGTAGAAATATGAATTATAGAGGTAGGAATATTTATAGAAAATATTCCTCTTCCACCTCCGAAGGAACTTGACATTCTGAATTTTCTTTGCGGTGGGGAATTTGACAAAGCTGGGGATTTTTTGGTATAATATTAAGTTTGTCACATGATCATGACCACCATGTACCATCACCCAAATTAAATATCTTATAGGGATCTTAAACGTTAATTAAAGACACGTTTACTTGACAATTTTTTAGCTGCTCTAGCCCTATACCATGTGCATTGTTTAGGGCTGCATGAAAGCCGTCCCGTGAGGCTGTGTTGCAAGTGATTGTATACATATGCATGGAACAATTGGTCTATATAACTGTACAAAAATATACTTCATGTCCGTGGATAAATCTTTGGCTTTGCCCTTAACTCCCTGAGCTCTTTCCTACAGTGGCGTGCTGGCAGGGGGGGGGGG
>CACRXK020009366.1:615-19250 GCA_902702795.2 Paramuricea clavata
ACTGATAAGTTGTTTTCCTTTCTTTCTATTCATTTGTTCTTTCAAACTATGTAACCGTTTTTGTAATATTAAACCATTATTTTGTAAATATATATACCATACCCTGTAAATTCATTTAGATTGCTCTGAAGATGTTTTATTGTAAACAACGAAACGTTAGCTAATAAAATTTTTTACTTTTATTATGTTTGGATTTAAAGTTATTTGCTGGGCTCCGCTCTTTATCTTTAAACTAAGATTTCCGCCTGGTGTATCAATTGCCACAGATTGAAAATGATTATTATTTATCATTTTGACGTTTGAGTGATTGAAATGAGTTCATTTACACTATATCGAATGTCATGTTGAATGTCATGCTGAATCTTATGCGTACTTCACAATGGTTGCTATTTCGTTGTATTAAATTTCAATAGTATGTATAAATACTATTTATAATTCAAATTTTGTTTGATATTTATATCATGTTATTTACATAATGTGCTGTAGTTTTGAAGCTTGGCACACAACAATCAGTGCGAGCACAATGGCTCCGTTTCAGTTTGAGTATATAAAAATCGAGTCTTTTGATAGCGTTCGCGGCATATTACTAGGTTACCCACAGGGCAGTAATGCTGCCTTTGACAGCAAAAGACAAACTACAGGGTGTTGAACGAGTCCTTCAGAAACATCCTATTATTGTTATCCTTGTTAACCCATTTATTGACAGTACCCTACCACTGACTGAGTATTAAAAATCGTCTGGCGTTGGACAGGGTAAATACTAAAGTAGGGGTCATTACTGTGTTGATGAATTAACAAGAGCCACTGGCAGATAGGTTTGTTAACCCATTTACTGACAGTACCCTATACCACTGACGAGTAAAATCTTCTGGCGTTGGACAAGCGAAGGGCGCATTGCCAGCTAATGGGTTAAACCACCGTGGTTAAACATAAGATTTCATGATGCTCCAAGAAATGTAAACAGTTTATATATTTATATACTCGGAATATTGATTTCTCGGTATAAACAAAATTATTTTAAAGTATAACAACCAGCGAAGACGTAAGCCACTAACTACCCTGCGCGGCTGCGCGCAGACTATATAATGGCATATATATGTCATTCGTCCGGTCCGTCCGTCGCCATCCGTCCGTCCGTCCGTCATTCATCCGTCCGTCCGTATTCGCGTTTTATCCTAACCCGTTTTTAAAACACAAAGTTTGCATAATTAAGGCAGTGCGTTTCGTCATGATCAACATTTTCAAAAGCGGCCAATTAAACCAGGGGTTAAAGGGCAATGACAATGACATGCAGGTGACATTTAACATTGCGTCTCACTAATTAAAATTTGCGTGTTTAATAATGTTTATCAAAGAAAGCAAAAATGTATACAAGACAATCTCACATGTGGAATTTTTTCACTTACGTACTGCCTTGTGATGCAGTACAAGTATAAATACAAATGACAAAGCATTTGTAAATCCTAAAACATAATTAAATCATACGGCACATTTAAGATTTTAATATCGTATTTCAACCGCGTTTATACTGTTTGGCGCATTCGCTGCGTTATATTCACTTATATACACAGAAAAGCATGTCATTGTCCATGCAGACCATAGGCAAAAAGCATTTGTCAGCCATGCACATACCAAATTTAAGCAATCGTTAAATCATATACATGTCATGGAAAGAATATGGAAATAATGTTGAATGAAAGCTAGCATCGCGTATAATATTAAAAGCACCGCATATAGTGCTCGAACCACTGCGTATAATTGCAAAAGCACCAAGTATATAAATGGTGAAAGCACCGCGTATAATACTGGAACCACCGCGTATAATGGCGAAAGCACCGTGTATAATGCCGAAAGCACCGCCGTATAATGCTAAAAGCACCTAACAAAATGCCGTTTGATCACTCTAAGCCAGCTGCCAGCTATGGCTTTCCATAAAAGAAGACCAGAGATGAAAGATGATCACATTGCCTGTTTCCCTTATGCCCGACCGCGCTGCACCACGGTTAAAATTCACTGGTACCGTCATGCAATGCGCCAAATAGAAAATTTCATTCGACCCACAAAACAAAATTAGGATCTGCTGCCTTGCTCGCTCGCTTCAGGCTCGCTCGCTGCGGCAGCAAAAACGCCTGATAATTGATAAATAATCACTAATCAGTGCGAGCACAACGGCTCCAAAATAACAACAAATAACAGAATATAAGATAAGCTAAAAACAGTAAAGCTTTACCTACCTCGATTTATATTTCTAAAGCGCTCAGTTACGTAAATTTTCGGCGAATAATCAATATTTCTCGACGAAAACCCGGCATGAAAATGCTCGTCGGAAAAACTCGGTATTTGTCGTATTTTACGAATCTGCCACGTGACTGGTACAACGCTCACCGACCGCGACACGAAATTTAGAGCTATATGAAAGTTGCATGCCATATATGGAATGCAACAAAAATAGGTACGCAGTGCGTACATGTTGCATGCCATCAATAATAATAATAAAAACTTAGCCTGAAAACAGACCTACGTTCCGCCCGCCCTAAAATTCGCGGGTTGACGGATCCGTCGACCCGCGAATTTTAGGGCGGGCGAAACGTTGGTCTGTTTTCAGGCTAATCAAATCCATGAAACCTTATGACACAGAATGCTATACAGAAATCGATTTCCATTGTTTTATGCGTAAGCGCTATTCGTCATGATTGATGATTCGTCACTCAGCAAGTACCGTAAACAGAAGCAGTCACCCCCCCCCCTGATCTGGTTATGATGCGCTAGCGCTTATAACTTTTGGTACAACTGGCCTAAAACTTTTGATTCAATAAGTTTAATATCAATATATTTATTGAAAAATAGCTATTATATCAAAATAAGAAAACTTTAGATCGGCTGACGCGAATACCGTATTTACTCGATTGAGCGCCGCCCCCGATTGAGCGCCGCCCCCGAATGAGCGCCGCATTTGAGATCAAATATTTTTAAAGAGCGCCGCCCCCGAATGAGCGCCGCACTAATTATTTTCAAATGCGGCGCTTAATCGAACCCTTTCAATGCGACGAATTTACATCTTCTGATGTCGAGGAGGTATATGCAACAATGGTTACCATGCAGCAGTTGGACTCGGATCATGAAGAGGACAGTGACATTGATATTTTATAAACTTGTGAACAATGTATAACTTCCCGCCGTCAAAATGGGGGACATTTAGTGACAAAGACATTTAAAAATTGTTTATTTTATTGTTAAAAGTTCTTGTTATAATTCACAAATAAAATATTTTTTAAAGAGCGCCGCCCCCGATTGAGCGCCGCATCTGAAGCTCTGAAAATTTAAAGAGCGCCGCGGCGTTCAAATAGGCCGTAGGATGAGCATCCAAAAGATGCTTAGAAAACGGATTCCGTTGCACCCCTCGTGGAACTACGTAATGTGTAATTTGTAACTATATACTAATTGTAATTATTAACCCAACTTTTTTTGTAAATATGTATTGTGCAACGGCCCCTTGGAAAACAGCTCTTATCTATGCTGAAGGGCTACCGTTGTTTTTAAAGAAGATTAAATAATAATAATAATAATAATAATAATAATAATAATAATAATAATAATAATAATAATAATAATAATATTAAAAGTATTAAAGAGCGCTGCGGCGCTCTTTCCTAGCTATATGCTTACACATGCGTTGCGCATAATACACAGACAATAGCTTCACATGTAATTCCTAACGGTGAGAAAATGCGATTTCGAGCCGCACTTTTAAATCTATTTTTTATCGCAGATAGAAAAAAGGTTGCATTCGACAGCTATATAAGACTATATAAATGTCTGATCTTTATTGGTATGCAAAAAGTTAATGGATAAACGTAATATATATTTCATGATAACATGCCAAACAGGGGCGGATCTAGGGGTAGTCGGATTAGTCACGCGACTAACGTAAAAAAAGGCATTTAAAAAAATTTGGATCAAGGTTTTAAAATGATTACCACCCAGCGCGCAAACGCTTTCCTTCACTCCGATCACGCAATCAACTCTATCCCACTCCAGCATGTAAACTTCGATCAATTTTTGCACATTGAGCTAGCGATTGATTGGTCAAACGATAAGTCAAATAAGCGGTATTCAAATGAAAATTGACTTTTCTGTGTTTTTGTTCATGTAATTTGATTGGTCAAATTTGGTCTGACTACACGTAACAGGCATATTGATTGGTCAAACCTCTTTTGACTCACGATTGCGCAATTTTGACCAAATATTTGGTGAATAGGTTTTCGGATCGTCGAATTTCACAGAAAAATTTTTTCGGATTTCGGATCTGGCGAATATTTTACACGGATTTGCGGATCTTATTAATACAGCGGATTGCGGATTTATCTAATATTTTGGCTCGGATTGTGGATTTAGCTTGCAATTTAGTTCGGATCCTGGATTGTGATTTCATAGTGGTGTTAGGAAAGTTTGCCTCCAAAACTGATTCCCAACAAATAATACGTCACTTCGCTTAAAATCACTCACAAATTAAGGTTTAAAAGTTATATTTAATAATAGAAATCGCCTCGCTATAAAATCTCACTTCGCTCTCACAAATCTCACAAAAAATGTGCTTATCTCAACAAAATTTAACACTGTACGTTCCCAGTCTCCGACACCCTCCCCCCATATAGCTGTAATAACTGCTATATGTCCTAAAGGAGACTGAAGTATTGCTAGTAACTAATCGTCATTGTACATGTTTATAGCTCTTATTTGTTTTTCAGCTGCTATTGCTGCTCCCCGTCGTGGACGAAACTCTTCAACATCAGGATTCAACGGTTGCTTCGAGTCATTGAAGTCACATTTCAATTCTAAAGGATAGAGGTGTTGAGGGGTTCTCTCCAAAATTCCATTTCCCGTTTGAACCTTAGCGCTACGAATTTCTCCATCACGACCGAGTATAAGACGAACTACTTTCCCGAGTTTCCATAGATTCCGATTCTTTTCATCACCTCTAATTATGACAATATCGCCAACCTCTGGTGATTCGGTCTTCTTATCTTGCTGTAGTAATCGATGTTTCTCGCGCAGACTTCGTACGTACTCTTTACTCCATCTTGCCCATAACGAATCCGTCACTTTAGACAGATATTTAGCTCGCTTTCGTAACGTAGTTTCCTGAAGGTGATGTGGCTCCCATTCTAACGGCTGAGTTGGTTAAAGGAACATAAAGGAATTGGGTGTGAGTAGAGGGAGTTGAATATCATCTTCCACATAATCTAGAGGACGACCGTTGATAGACGTCTCAACATCCAATACCATCGCAGATAGCTCATCAAAATTCAAGGTACCGTTTCCAACTGTCTTGTGAAATGCCGATTTGCCACAAGTCTCTCAAATTCCGAAATGCTACAAGTCTCTCAAATTGTCCACCCCACCAGGGTGCTCTACTTAGGTTAAATTTCCATTCAATGGAGTTCTTTGCCAAGTAATTGTTGATCTTCTCATCTTTATTGATCAGATTTATCAATTTTGCTGCCGCTTTAAAGGTACTACCATTGTCAGAGTAAATAATTCTTGGTCTTCCCCGTCTTGCTACGAATCTTATTAATGATCTCTTGAATTCGTCCGTTTCCAAGAAATGTAACAGTTCCAAATAGACTCCTCGCGTCAGACTACAAGCATAAAGGATCAGATATGCCTTCCCATCAGTGTTCGCTTTGATTCTGTATTTTATCGGTCCTGCAAAGTCAATACCGACCACTGCATACGGAGTTTCACCTTGCGTACGACTGGTTGGTAGCTCAATATGCTCTCGTAATTTAGCCATTGTAAGGGTTACTCCCCCATGAAAAGTATCCAAATGGGCTTGGAATACTAATGCTTTCGTGTAAGATGCTGTGTCTGGTAGAAAGATCGGGTATTGACCTTTGATTCGTCCTCTGCATTCTAGTACTCCCTCACTATTCTTCTGAATGTTAAACTGAACTCGATCTTCTGAAACTGTTCCGTATTAGTTGATAGAGCTTCTTGTTGTGTCTTCTTAATCCACCACAGTTCTTGGTGTTGGATCTCCTGCGTTGTCAAAGGACCAGTTTTCCGCTCATCAATCGCTTTCTGTCAGTTCGTCAGAAATCGGTTAACCCAAGCACAAACTCTTAACGTTTTCCAAACATTATTGGCGTGAACAGTCTGCAACTCATCGAAGGGGCTCTGATCATCACCATTCCCATTTAAGACCGAGCAATTTGGATTCATTCGGTTCCACACCTAACTGTGTTTTTTCGAATGTTTGTTCATACTCACTGCTAGTTTTTTCAGCGTCCTCTAATTCCCTTTCATTGGAATTCCATTTATGTAACTTGAAAGCACCATCAGCTAGTACTTCGGTCATTGCTAACTTCTTAACACCAGCTTCTGCAACAGTGTTTCCGCCAGATAATAGATCATCAACATACAAATTCTTCCTTAGATCCTCCACTATCGCAGGCTTCCTGTCACGCCAAAGTTCTAGATGCCGATCAATAACTCCTCCGAGGAGAAAGGGTGAGCATGTTAATCCAAAGAGGGCACGAGTGAACCTGTAGATATGTATTTGATTGTCCCCAGGATGTTTCCAATGAAATCTTAGAGCGTCACGTTCAGCAGCCTTAATGCGTACTTGGAGGAATGCCTTTTGAATATCTCCACTAACAGCAACTGGATAACCTCTTTGTCGAATTAACACATCCCATAGCCGGTTCTGTAAAGGAGGACCTGGATTATATAGGCAGTCGTTTAGTGAAGGTGCTGATAGGGTTTCTCGAGCGGAACCATCACATACAAGCCGAAGCTTCGTTGTTTCTGCTTTATCTCTTACAACTGCTCTATGGGGAAGGTAACTACTTAATTGAAGAAAAGAACTACTTAATTGTAGCCGCATTAACAAAAAACTAAAACTTCCATTGTTGCCTATGGGCACAATTGAATTTTGTTATTTAGTATATAAGTGTGTTCCCGAATACCCTGGCCCAGAGGTTTTTTTAGGTTTGGCGAACGCGAAATGCGAGAAAACGCGCGAAGAAAAAGGAAAAACCTCTGGTGAATTTGTTAGCGATTCCTGGTTCGGATAAAGAATGCAAAAAATGTATAATGGCTTAATGCATCATATTCTAAAAATATTATCCAATCATTATCCTTGACGCCAGGCCGTCTAGACAGGGTTTTATCGCATGTTTACTGTCCAGTGTATGCCTGCCCATTTGTAGCAATATTCATTCTCCTGAATTTCATTCAATTTAAAACATCACATCTATTCAATTTAATATAAATATATATTTATATTCATTCACTTTAATCTTGCAATATACATTCAATTTAATCCTGCAATATACATTCAAAAAAATCTGTATTTAAATTTATTAAACACACCTCTTTGGGCCGACGTGAACTTTGTCTGTTAATACAAAAGCAAGCAAATTTGTCTTGTAGATTTCAAATGAAACCATTCCTCTCCATTTCGCATTTCGAATAATAGACTCGGGATTACAAAATGCGAATGTAAACTCTCCATCTAGTAT
Organism: Paramuricea clavata; assembly: GCA_902702795.2. Classification (NCBI taxonomy): domain Eukaryota; kingdom Metazoa; phylum Cnidaria; class Anthozoa; order Malacalcyonacea; family Plexauridae; genus Paramuricea; species Paramuricea clavata. The sequence goes on from CACRXK020009366.1 coordinate 8,139, forward strand.
TGCTTTCTCGTCCTCTTCGTTTGACAGTGAAGTAACACGGCATCCACGCTTTCTTAGTTCACGGACGTGAGAGTCAATGAAAGAGTTCAATTTGCAAATGACTATTAAGATGGGTTTCTCCAGAAAATTGTGGCTTTTGCCAAGTCGTCGTGCTACTCTCGGTGTTAGAACTTTGGAATATTAAACTCTTCCCATAACCGATAGCAAGATGCAAATACATCTTTAATGTGAATCAAATTGGACAAGGCGCGGTATTGATGCTCCGTTAAACTTTTAATTCAGGAAATTTATCAATCTATCTATTAATGCAGCCTATAAAACTGCTTCTTTCAACTTTTGTTCGTTTATTTAATAATATAGACATTTCAAAATTCAAATGTTTCAATTCAATCAAAACACGAAACGCCTGCGAACAGGCTATGATATTTACAATATCCAATCAGAACACGTAGTCTATCGAACCTATAGTCAGCAGCCAATCAACTCTTTCCTTCCATTTTTGAAAGTTATGTGTGGAATGTGAACCCGAAAACTACGCCAATTTCACCAGAGGGTTATTCAAAACAGGCGAAAATAAATACCCTCTGGTTCCAGGGTAGTTCCCGAATAATACTCGAGTGTACGTCCCCATGCAAATGTAGGCCCACGTCAACATTCAATAAACCGTTTAAACATCAGCATAACGTCAACGCAGACACGCCTATATATCGACGCTTGCAGCCGCGGCCTTTTAGTGTTGTAGAAATTTCCATTTATTAACGAAAATCTTCAGATTAAGGTAGGATGAAATTCCAAACTGTATTGAATTGCTGACATCATTATATATAAAACAAACATTGTCTATATATTGTATACTATTCTTTAAAAATTTAGGAAAATTATGTATTTAAAAAGAATGATGTCGATCAATTAGTTGATGTTATAATATGATCTCCCTATATACATACCTCGACAAAATACATTGAGATGATATTTAGTCTTTTCGCGAGTCACGCAAAAATCTTGTCAATCACAATTCAAGCAACATATTAACGAAATTTACGGTTTCTGCAAGTGCGTTGCACGTCAAGTATATTTGCTATTGCGGACTAACAGTAGTTGTTCGAAGCTCGACGTCTTGGTCACGCAAAAGACAATCAAAAATAAACATGAAAAACAAGAGGAATTCCCGAAATTTCTCTAACCTCTGAGTTCTGCCCGCTACTGTAGGTCGAGGATATATATGGTTTTATTTAGTTTGGGTAACTTTGTTTTACTTGAAAACTCATTTAAGAGCAGTTGTGTTACGAACCTAATATAGAAACACACGCATATAGCGCGGTGCATGGAAATCTTTGTTAGCCGATATCCAACGAACCTACATTTGATGGGCCAACATTCTTTCAAAGGCCATCCGTTGACCATGCAGTTAATTATACCTGAATTAGTGGCAGAATTTTTACTCCATAAGATAGACATGTTCATAGTCTATAACAAGATACGCTGGTTTGGAAACTAAACAGAAGTTCTTGTGTCACGTTTTTGACTGAGTTTACGTTAATTGTGCATGCATTCATGGTCACAGTGATCTAGCTCATTGTATTGTCGTATAATGAAGTAATCGTCAAATAGGAAAGCTAAGGTGAAATGTGCTACCACATAGAATAACATTTTATGAAGTTGAAACAATTAAGGATTTGTGCACGATGAGGTACAGTTCAACATCAAGCAAAGGACTTCTGGTTTGTAGCTCTAACGTTTGTCGGGCTTCCTGACCATCATATCTTGACAGAGTATACGTATATACAAACAAGGTATATATACTCTCTATCTCTTAACCCTTGCCAATCCTTCTTTCACAACAGTTTTGGTGAGCATAACGATAAATTTTCGAAAGTAGAATACAGGGTATGGAAACTGATCAAACACCGACCATGTGGTATTTTTTGTTTTCTTTGACCAAATGTGTACCACGCTACTAATATGTATTGCAAATCACGTATTTCTTGTTAGTTTCAAGTATAAATGCCTATAAATGCCATGTAATAAACTTTTTATTAACCTCGGTATGCCGGTACAGAGAAATATCGGACCTCAGTCTTTTTCTACAAACCTCGCCCTACTGGCTCGATTTGTACAAAAAAGACCTCGACCTGTGAATAAGTAATTATTATTATATGGCAAGCATCACTTCCGGTGAAATGGCGGACTGTGATTGGCTGAGAAGCACTTTCAGCAGTCCATTATTTTCCCATTTTAAAACAAAACAGCATAACATAATTGAAAATTTGAAAATTATAATTTAATTTGTTATTAATAATTAGATATTTGCGAATGGTTTTTAGTGGAAAAGAAAGAATACATTGGTATTTTTGTTTCTTCGACCAAATCATGCATTTCTTCTTTGTTTCAATTATAAATGCCTATAAATCAATAAATGCCATATAATAAAATTTTATTGACCTCACTTGCTCGGTATGTACAGAGAAATGTCGGACCTCAGTCTTCTTGTACAAACCTCGGTCTACGGGCTCGGTCTGTGCAAAAAAGACCTCGGTTCGATATTTCTCCGTACAGACCTTGCGTTTGCAATTGGTTAATGCGAAGTTAGTAAAGTTTGTGCCTAAAACAACTCTTGTCCACAACAGTCATGCACTAAAGTGTTTAAACAAAGATAGGTTCAGTAATGTTTATAGAATTCAGGGTTGGTTTATTACCAGGCTTCAGTCAATGTAATTTCGTTCCTTTCCAGCTCATAAAATTAAAAGCGAATTGAAAGAATTATTGAAGTGTGCAGCCGCATCAATCGAAAAACTGAAACTATCATAGTTGCCTGTATAAGCACAATTGAATTTGGTTATTGAGTACATAAGTGTGTTCCCGAAAAATACTCAAAATTGTGATTAAAATTCATGATCATTTGCTTCTTATACTCCTCCTCCATGCAGCTGTATGTCAACATTCAATAAACTGTTTTAAACATCAGCATAATGTTAACGTAGACACATCTATAGTTCAACGCATACAGCTGGCCTTTGAGTGTGGAAGAAATGTCCATTTATTAACGAAATTCTTCAGATTAAGGTAGGATAAAACTTCAGACTGTTTTGAATTGCCGACATCATTATATATAAAACGTACAAAATCGCTCATGTATATATTGTATATTGTATATTGTCTATTCTACATTGCCATTAGTCGTTACAAATTTAGGAACAATGTATTTTAAAATGATGCATGTTATAATAGGGTCTACCTATACCTCCACAAAATATATTCAGCCGATATTTAGTCTTTTGCGAGTCACGTTCACGTAAAAATGGTAACGAAATTTACGGTTTCTGCATAACTGCGTTGCACGTCAAATACTGTACTTGCTATTACGGGGCTGAACAGTTGTTCGAAGCTTGGTCAGGCGAAAGACAATAAAAAATGAATATGGAAAGCAAGAGGAATTCCCGAAATTTTTCTAACCTCTGAGTTAAGCCCGCTGCTGTAGGTCGAGGGCATAGGGTTTTATTTAGCTTGAGTATAAACGTTCTTGTATTAGAAAACTCATTTAAATTAAGAGCAGTAGTGTTAAGAGACGGATAGGAACACACGCATGTAGCGGTGCCTGGAAATCTTTGTTAGCCGATATCCAACGCACCCACATTTGAAGGGCCAACATTCTTTCGAAAGTCGTCCATTGATCAGTCAATAGGGAGCTTTAGATTTGACTACGAGTACGACTGCGAGTACGAGATTCGTCAAGCGCAACGCATGCTGTATGCTTACGCCATCCCGTACTGAAGCGAAAAAGTCGTAGCCGTCGCCCATCTGAGTACGAAATTGTGGAGAAATCTCGTAGTCCTTACGACGACGTTTCAAAAAAAAAGAAAGTTGACTTTTTTTTTGTTTACCAAAAATAATTTGTAGCATTTATATAGCGTTTATCCGGCGCAAATAATATATTAGTACTAAATATCTGGCCTGTTTTTAATGTTATGACTTATTTTCACGTTTTGTAGGGGATCATTAGTCTGCCGGAAATTTAGTTTATGAAACTTTTTCTCTTGTTATTGGTTTACTGCTATAAAAGCAACATTTGAATGGAAACGGCTACGACTACGGTAATTTCCTCGCACGCGATCAAATCTCGTACTCGTAGTCGTACTCGTAGTCAAATCTAAAACTCCCTAATTATGGCTGACTGAGTGCCAGACTATATTTTACTCCATAAGATAGACTGTGTGTTCATAGTGAAAAAAGATGGATTGTCCGGAAACTAAACAGAAGTTCTTGTCTTACGTTTTTGTCTGCATGAGTTTACGTTAATTTCTGCATTGTCACGGTGATTGAGCTCATTGTATTCTCGTATAGTGAAGTAATCGTTGAATAGGAAAGCTAAGGTGAAATGTGTTACCACGTTGAAAAATGTTTAATGAAAGTTGAAACAATTAAGGATTTGTGCACTATGAGGTACAGTTCAACATCAAACAAAGGACTTCCATTTTGTAGCTTTGAAATTTGGCAGGCTTCCAGACCATCATATATACCCTCTATAACCGCTAATCCTTTTCAGTCGTTCTTTTGCAGCAGGTTTGGCGAGCATAATGGAACATATGAGGGTAATACTCGGTATGGGAACTAATCAAACGATGAGCACTTGCTATTATTGATTTGACCCATATAATTATAGTGTTGAAAAATAATAACCACACTGTTAAATTTTACAAATAGCATAATTTTAGACTATATATATAGTCTTTTATGCATGACTGACAAACTACACTAAAAACTCATATTCTTAATAATGCCAGATATTCGTGTTTTATAATAACTTTATAACGGGCGTTGTGGCAAAAGCCAGTTGAATTTTAAAATTGTGTGTGTCCGCCGGCAGTCGTTTTTTGTGACTATCGCGTGAGCGATAGCCACTATGTCATGATGTCATCGTGCCGATTGCTTGCTTGCTTGCTCGCTTGCTCGCTTGCTCGCTTGCTCGCTTGCTCGCTTGCTTGCTCGCTTGCTTGCTTGCTTGCTTGCTTGCTTGCTTGCTTGCTTGCTTGTAGGCTTCTACAGATTATGCTCGGCAACTTTTTGGCAACTTTTTGCATTTGGAGCAACTTTTTATGATATCAGCAACTTCAAGCAACTTCCTCTACGAAATGCATAATTTTTGGAAATTTCTGGCAATATAGACCATGTTGCTAATTTTCTTTATAGAAAGATAATGAAATGCTTGATAGCCTTGAATCCCCTGACCCATATTCTCTTCAAGCTCTTTTTCTTGGTCATAATTATCAAGAATGGCACGACAAGGCTCGAAAATATTTTCCTTATCCTTGGCCATTTGACAAACTTTTTAGCTTACCATTACTTCTACTGTTTTGGCGATCCTATGGCAGTCTGTTTGACATATTTGCAAACATCCATAACAACCCACATAACAACCCCCATAACTGCAAGTTACATTAATTCGCTAATTGCTGGCAGATCAGACCAGTTTGCAAGCTCAGTTTATGACTGTTTATCAAACCCAACAATGGTGCAGTTTGAAAGTATCACGAAATTAAGTTCATGTGCCTAATAGTAATACACTATTATAAATACATAACAGAGTCTAGAGATCATTCATAGCTGCAGTATATGATGTTGTTCTATTATAAATCTTAACTGATTTTATAGCTTTTTAGCCATTAAGTTGTTATAAGACTTTATTGTTATCAAAACTATAGTTAGTTATGAACTGTTATTATTGTATTTCTCTACAGTGTTTAATATTCGGTCATATCTTGCTTTGCACCCACTCGTTTACGAGAAACGTTTGACATTATTCTAATTTCGAGCAACTTTTGAGCAACTTTTTCAATTTTCGACCAACTTTTGAGCAACTTTTGAGCATTTTTAGAGCACAATTTCAGCATTTTCGTAGCATAATCTGTAGAAGCCTACTTGCTTGCTTGCTTGCTTGCTTGCTTGCTTGCTTGCTTGCTTGCTTGCTTGCTTGCTTGCCTGGCATGCTTGCTTGCTTGCATGCTTGCTTGCTTGCTTGCATGCTTGCTTGCTTGCTTGCTTGCCTGCCTGCCTGCCTGCCTGCCTGCCTGCTTGCTTGCTTGCTTGCTTGATTGATTGAGTGCTTGGTAAACACGTCACACTCGCCAGTTGTCGTCACATATCCTGAATATTTTAATTATTTGGCATACCTCCGTGTTGTCTTGTAATGTTTTCAAAACAGTTGAATATATTTGCCGAGTAAGAAGTCTAGGGCAGTGAGGGCACTCAGACTTATAAGAGCCTGGAGGGTTTATTGTCTGGTTTTAAAACATATTCGCACTATTTAATAAATTGTAAATGATATAGTAAATCATCTCCTTTTATCTGAAAGTTGTGTTCATATGGGATAACATCCCGGTCACAGAGATCTGAGTTGTCAACAAGCGAGATCTCGGTTAGACGGGAAAACTTTTTGTCTTATATGAACGCAGTGTAACTTTTCGTATTATTTTTATACCAAGGCGAGATCTCGCTTGTGAACTTGTCGAAAAGTTTCCTCGCTAACTTTTTCTCATATGAACAGGCCCTTAAAGTTTTCTCGATATTCAGCTCATATAATACTCTTCTTCGTTCCAATAAATATAAATATTTCTATTTCTGTCCGACATCTTTATTCTTTAAAATATACCGTCCTAAACGGAAAGTAGAGGTGCCGTTTTCCGATGGGCACGGTGCTTATCATAAAAGTGTGCCTACAAAAAGTTGTCGTGTAAACGAGTAAATAGCGAAGTGGGAGTTTTGTCACGGTGCCCATTTTCAGGGGTGCCTTGCCAAAAACGCTTGTCGTGTAAACCGGCCTATGGATTCATGTCTCGCTGTTTTGTCCTGATCAGGGTAAGGATTTGGGTCAGCATTCATAAACAGCCTCTGGATAAAACACTCCTACTCGTGTTTTAAATAGTACATACAACACTATATAAGGCTATATGACACTAAACGACACTATGCAACATTATACACAGTATACAAACTATATACAACACTATATAAGGATGTACGGCACCTACGACACTATACAACGTCATGCAAGACTTTATAATATAGCATTTGTAAATTCTGAACGCTGATTGACTAAGAGCCGTGTTGATATAACTCAATGTCAACACGGGAAATTTTCCGCCGCTTGTAAACACGGATTTTTTCTTATCCTTCGGGCTTTTGACATTGCTATATTATAAAAAAAATATAAAACATTTTTTCCGTATTGATATATAGTTATATCAACACTCGTGGAAGTTGGGAAAACTCGAAATTGTATGACTATACAACTCTGCCCTTCGGGCGTCGTGTTTCCATTCAATTTCTCGTTTTCCCAATTCCACTCGTGTTGATATAACTGTATATCAACACGGAAAATGTTTTATATTTGTTAAATATGGCTATATGCAAGACTATACAACACTATACTAAACTATATAGACGATTATTATACAAGACTATTCAAGACTAAACAAGACAAAACAACGTTATAGAAGACTATACGACACTATACAACACTATATGTCATTTCGATGTTTTCCTTCGTGGTTGAGTTAATAGTTATATACCCTGTGCCTGTGAGCAGAGCCTTAATATCAAGTCTTCGATTCAATCATTTTAACGTTTTTCTTCGTAAATCATACAACATTTGCCAACATTGAACATGCCTGCATCATTCTGTCATGATATTTAAACGGTCAATATCAACTTATTACTAATAAGTAAACATTGTTAACACCGTATACTAATAATTGGCTAAAACATACGTACCTGCAAAAAAAATATTCTAACGAAATTATTGTCTTTTATTTGTGAAGAAATTATCGTTTTTTATATTTTTCACTTGCATGGCGGAAAGTGCAGAACAAGAGCTTGACGGCGACTTACGAGCAATTACCGGCCATCAGAAATCCAAATTTCTTCTATATTTTGAATCAAGCTGCATCGTTATAGCTCGGTCAAGGAAACTTGCACGAGTCATAAAGTCAAAATCAGTTGTCAAGAATAGGGTGCTGCCTACGGCAATAACATTATAAATTTAAGAATATCGTGTTGTCATGGCAACACTTGAGCGCGAGCCTGCGTTCAGTGTTGGTCATTTCTGAATATTTTATGTTAATTTCATGTTTGGAAAATATTGGCGAGGGGTTACTGCATACATGTATTTCTAGTATTAGTTATATAAAGTTGTCTTAAAGCTAATTCATTAATTTCCGATGCGAAGGAAATATGTTCGTGAGAAGCATTATCCCAGTTTATAGCCAAACTAGCCTGGAGCGGTTCATATAACTGATTCGCTAATCATGTCACTCTTTTACTATTGCATTGAAGTGTGGGACTTTGCACTTCAAAAGAAATATTTGGATCGTATAGACAAGTTTTTCCGGCGGGCTTATCGTTATGGATATACGACAAAGAGTATTAAGATATCTGAAGTGATCGAGGAGAGAGACAGAAAATTATTTAGCAAAATCGAATCCAGAACATGCCCTACATGAATTTCTTCCTGTGTGTAAACAAAGGATTTTAAGACAAAGGGAGCATAACTTTATTTTACCTCAAATTAAAACGGAACGCTTTAAACGATCCTTCATAAATAGATGTCTTTTTAACTATTTTTAACTTTCATATAATTAATTAGGATAGATAAATTTTTTAACTGTAATAAATAGGAATTTGACATTTGTAAAGTTGCACGTCTGTTGTGACTCTAGACAATAAAGACTTTAATAATAATAATAATTAAACAACAGAAATCTTTATTAATAACATGATAATTTATACAAATATATCACATAATTAGACTTTCAATTAAATCAGGAAAATAGAGAAACAGTTCACTATGTTAGACAGATAGGTCCATTCTCTACACTTTGTATCAATAGTAGCTAATAAAAATTCAGTAAGTCTGGATTATTCCACGGCTTGTTTCTTCTGCAGTAAATGTAGAATGTTGCTCTCAGAGCTACCTCCATACATTTTTTAATAATACGTTCGTCGTTCATTTCAAGTGTTCGTAATAATCTACGAAATCTGTCAATATCTTTCGACACAAACCCTAGAGTGGTTACTTCAAGTGTAATAACTTCAAACGCATAACACGCCGTGATCAGCTCAGATCTTAGATGTCTGTATCTTTCTTTCTTGCGACGTTTAGCCTTCGTACAATTGGTTTCGTAGGGAACAGTTAATTCAACCACATATACAGAACCCTTAAAATCCACCACTATATCAGGTCTTAGCGTTCGAAATAAAGTTGAAGTACAGGTCGTACCTGAATTAGGACAGTCAGCAAACAGTCGAAGATCTGCACCAACTGCGACTTTTAAGTCATGAATAATAGTCATCAGAATCGAGTCATGCCGCCAAGTATAGCGTTGTTGTTCTAGGGCTACCTTGCAGTTGGAAAAAACGTGTAGCTGGGTTTGTAACTTGTTGCACAGCTCACAGTTGGCGGAGTCACGAATGTTCCAGCGCTTTAGGTTAGAATTATTTCCTAAACTTAAAATTAACGCTCTCCTAGCAAAGCATACTATATTGCTGGGCATTCTAGTGACAATTTCGTGCCATACTTTAATCATCTTCTTATAGCAAGTATCAGTTAAGCAGGTAATGATCACGGATTGTTCTTTTAGTTCTACAAAGTTTGACCAAATTTCGTTAAGGTTTTTCTTTACCAGAATCTTCTTTGCAGCGTTTCTTAACATATATTGTTCAGAGATACTAGCAGCCGCCCGTTCAATAATATCATCAGTGACGATGTTTTTTGATGACGTTTTGGTATATAGCTGTTGAATATCGGAGTTGACAGAAGTCCTCAAGATTCTGCGCACTGTCAGTTTACATTGATTATATATGTCAGAGGGGGAACAGAAATCAATTCCCAGTTGTAATTTAGGAAGATTTAGATGACTAATGTTACTGCTGATTGGGATCTGGAGCCATTTCCGGATATATTTGGAAATTATAGAGTCCAGATTAGAATGTATCCAGCTTATAGTAAGCGAGTAGATTGAAAAACGCCAGAAGAACTTTGAGTAGACATAACTTTGAACCACGCGTATTTTCGAAAATGGATTTATTGGGATAAGATCAATTTTCTTTAAGTAGTGTTGGATTTCATCAAGGATCTCAATTTTGGTTTCAGTACAATCCATTTCAAAATTGAATTGTTTACCTAAATACATAAAACTTTCACCGTCCTCGATTGGGGGAACCTGTTGACCAGAGATTTTTATAGTAGGTTTATACTGGATTGCTTTTGTCCCAAACTTTTTGATCCCAAAAGTGTGGCACTTATTTACTCGGATATATAAGTCTGCCCAAGAGGACCATTTACTAAATGCATTGCACAGTAGTTGATTGTCTTCGTTATGTGCAGACATAATTGCAGCATCGTCCGCGAATTGGAACCAATGACAAGGGTTTAAGGATATATCATTAACATAACCAAGGCACTGTATCCTTTCATCATTTATCGTGTTAATGAGTGAATTCACGCATAAATTGAAAAGCAAGGGGGACAAACAGTCTCCCTGCAGTACGCCCCGTTCTACAGATATCGGTATGGTTATAAAATTCTTCGTCAAGATTGAGATACCATAATCAGTGTAAAGGTTTTCTATCATACCAGTGATTTCGTCAGGAATGTGGTGACTTTTTAAAATAGATTTTATCAGGTTATGGTGCACTGCTCCAAATGCGTTTTTGAGATCGATTAGAGTGACAATGATAGACCGTTGCTTGTTGCGGGCGTGGTTTAATAAATAGTTTAACAGTTCGGTATGTTCAACTGTACCAGACAAGCCTGGCCAGAAACCCTTTTGAATGTTTGTTTCGATATATTTATTATCGCGCACGAATTTGAAAATTTTGTTCCTTATCGCGGAGGTGAAAACTTTCAACATGACTGGCTCTAAAACAATTGGGCGAAAATTAGCAGGATTGTCAGGTGAATCCTTTTTGTAAATGAGTACCGCAACAGCACGTTTCCAGATAGTCGGAATATATTTTTCGGTCCAGCATTTCGAGAGGAGTCTCCAAAGCTGTGTTCTCAGGATGGGGCACCGTTTAAAAGGAATAATACTTATTTGGTCAATAGGGCAAGGAGAACCA
>CACRXK020009367.1:0-19249 GCA_902702795.2 Paramuricea clavata
GCGGTTTTCGAGTTGTTTTCAGACGAGTGTGTACCAAACCACAAGCAGAAAATTGTACTTGACCGCGGCTGGGATTCGAACCCGCAACCTTCGCATTTCTAGAATGATGCTCTACCTTCTGAGCTACAAGGTCAAGCTGAGAACGACTTGTTAAGTTATGATGTTAGTTGCATTTCGGAGGTTAGTCCTTCAATGCATATAGCCAGCTATTAGTCTGGCAATGTTGTATGTGAATGTTGTGGTTTTCCACGTTTACGATTCCACTCGTGTAACGTTATGTAGCGGTTTTTGAGTTGTTTTCAGACAAGTGTGTACCAAACCGGGCAAGCAGAAAATTCTACTTGACCGCGGCTGGGATTCGAACCCGCGCATTTCTAGAACGATGATCTACCTTCTGAGCTACAAGGTCAAGCTGAGAACGACTTGTTAAGTTATGATGTTAGTTGCATTTCGGAGGTTAGTCCTTCAATGCGTAGAGCCAGCTATTAGTCTGGCAATGTTGTATGTGAATGTTGTGGTTTCCCACGTTTACGATTCCACTCGTGTAACGTTAACATCATAACTTAACAAGTCGTTCTCAGCTTGACCTTGTAGCTCAGACGGTAGAGCATCGTTCTAGAAATGCGAAGGTCGGGGGTTCGAATCCCAGCCGCGGTCAAGTAGAATTTTCTGCTTGCCCGGTTTGGTATACACTCGTCTGAAAACAACTCAAAAAACCACTACATAACGTTACACAAGTGGAATCGTAAACGTGGGAAACCACAACATTCACATACAACATTGCCAGACTAATAGCTGGCTCTACGCATTGAAGGACTAACCTCCGAAATGCAACTAACATCATAACTTAACAAGTCGTTCTCAGCTTGACCTTGTAGCTCAGACGATAGAGCATCGTTATAGAAATGCGAAGGTCGCGGGTTCGAATTCCAGCCGCGGTCAAGTAGAATTTTCTGCTTGATATATATATAATTTCGCTTACCTCAAAATTCCGCAACAGTCTGTTTCATCAGTAAAGAATCATTGATGATTCTTTACTGATGAAACAGACTGTTGCGGAATTTTGAGGTAAGTGAAATTCTAAATTTGCTCTATCTTTATGATATTGAGCACTCTTTGCGTTTCGTATTCATAAACCTACTCGTATATATATATTTATATATATATATATATATATATATATATATATATATATATATATATATATATATATATATATATATATATTATAATGTTAGGTTGTGTTATTGTTCACTCCGTAATATGATAAGTAGAAAATGTTCTCGAGTGCATGTATTTCATAATTTCCATACCCAGCGCAAGCAGAAAGATAATGTCTGCCACGGCTGGATCTTGAACCCGCGACCTTCGAATTACTAGATCGACGCTCTACCGGCTGAGCTACACGGTCAGACGGGTTTAAGACTGGAAATTATAAACGTTAGGCTACTATATACTGAATGTCATAAACATACTGGTTTATATTAATTCAACATCGAACCATACTGGTTCTCCAAGTGTTATGTTATGTTGTGTTATTTAACAACACAGACTTAAACCCTAAATGCGTCGTTTGAAAAAGCTCAAAAGAAGACAAAAGCTCTCATAGTTATGTCTATTAAATCGGATCTTAGTTACCTTATAACCGAATGCCAAACTCCAAAAGAAATATGGGATAAGTTAATTTAAAGCAACGCTTTAAACGAGATACGATTGCGAACAAATTATTTCTGAAGCAAAGACTTTTCTCCCTAAAAATGAAAGAGTCAGATTCTCTTGATGAACACTTGCGAAGGATGAAAGTGATTACTGATCAATTGGCCGCTATCAAAGCACCAATTCCAGAGGATGTGCATATAGTCGCATTACTATTAAGTCTACCACGTTCATATAACACTAACCGCACTAACTGCCAAAGGAGATGAACTAAACCTGAGTCAACTGCATCAAGCATTGTTAAACGAGGAAGAAAAACGCAAGCAAAGTAAGAGTAAAGTCGGTGGTGGTGGTGGAGCTGAGAATTGCGAATCTGCATTGCAACATAACAAGTTAGATCGAAAGCCTATTAAGTGTTATGGTTGTGGAGAAGAAGGTCATGTTATTCGAAATTGTCCTCAGAAAAAGAAAAGAAAAATAAAACAGTATCGACGAAATGAAAATCAAGGAAAATTTGACATATCTTCAAAGCACAATGCAGCTCCTGCTCATGGGGACACTGATAAGAATGATGATTCTGGCGCTAATGTTTTTGCTGTTGGACTAAGTGTTATGAAAGGAGATGACTACTGGATTATCGACTCAGGCGTATCTCAACACATGACTTCAAGTCGTGATCTATTGATGAACTATCAAGAGTTTTTGGAGCCAGAACCAGTTGTTCTTGGAGATGGTCGATCTGTGCATGCTTTGGGGACTGGTGAAATAGCCATTACTATGCTGCTTTGTCCTAGAGAGAAAGATGAACGAAAATCAACTATGACTAAAGTACTGTATGTTCCCAAGTTAGCCGCAAATCTATTTAGTGCTCGGGCGGCAGCTATGAAAGAAAAAGTGGGGCATTTGGACATACATTTTGCTGGATCAAGGACTCTCAAGGAAAGGTTGTAGCGAGAGGCCGTCTTGTTGGCAACATGTATCGTCTGGACTGCAGAGTAGAAAGACAAGAAAAACAAGTGTCCGTTGCACAAAGATCAAGTGACAAACTAAATCTGTGGCATCAAAGGATGGCTCATTTGAACGCTGGCCAAATGAAGACGATGGTTTCAAGAGAGATGGTAACAGGTACCGATATGCCTAGAACCGGGAAGCTGGACTTCTGTGAAGCCTGTGCCGAAGGAAAATCACATCGAGCACCCTTCAAACCAGTGGGAGAAGTACAATCAAAGAAACGATTACAGCTTGTTCACGGTGATGTCACTGGACCAATGAAAACCGAAAGTTTTGGTGGTGCCAGGTACTTTGTGACATTCATTGACGATTATTCTAGATGTGTAACCGTCTATCCCATTACACACAAATCGGAAGTGTTGGATAAGTTTAAAGAATGGGAAGCAGTAGTAACAAATCAAGCAGATTGCAAAATTAAAACTTTACGGACAGACAATGGAAGTGAATATATGTCTGCTGAATTCCAAAACCTCCTCAAAGAGAAAAGTATTCATCACGAGACATCTGTACCCCACTCACCACAACAGAATGGTATCGCCTAACGGATGAACAGGACGCTCCAGGAAGCTGCTTTATCAATGATCGTAAATGCAGGAGTATCCAAGAGTTTCTGGGCTGAAGCAGTTTGTTCAGCAGCGTACATAAGGAACCGAGTTATCACAACAGTAACTGGAGTCACCCCATATGAGCGATGGTACGGTAAGAAACCGGATGTTTCAAATTTTCGTGTTTTGCTTGCACTGCCTATGTCCATATGCCAGATTCTTCACGTCAGAAGCTTGGCCAGAAAGCAGTGAAGATGCGATTCGTTGGCTATAGTTTGACACAGAAGGGGTATCGATTGTACGATGAGAACAAACGTAAAATATTTATCCGTCGAGATGTTACTTTCAATGAAAGTGACTTCGGACATACCAACAGAGTACAATTCGAGGTTGAGGAAGAGGATGATGAGTGCTCTAAAGAAGAATCAGATAAGAAATCGCCTGATAGTAGATGTTCAGCGCGAAAAAGAAAGCCACCAGTTTATTATCATGATGAATACGTTGGTATCACAACATTAAGCATACAGCCCTCTTTGTAACAGAACTTGAAGAGCCAACAACGTTGAAGAAAGCTCTCGAAAGTAATCATGCGGAAAGCTGGAAGACAGCTGCAGATTCTGAATATCAATCTCTAATGGAAAATGAGACCGGGGAGCTTGTCGAACTGCCACCCGGACGAAAGGCAATTACCTGCAGATGGGTATTTAAAGTCAAACATGATGAAAATGGGAAAATCGATCGGTTTAAAGGACGTCTTGTAGCGAAAGGTTATCTACAAAAGTACGGGATCGAATTTGATAAAACATTTTCACCTGTCATTCGCTTTACATCTATCCGAGCTCTTTTGGCGTTTGCTGTTTCCAGAAATGTGTTTATCCATCAAATGGATGTCGTTACCGCTTTCCTAAATGGAACACTTGACGAAGATATCTATATGGAGCAGCCAGAAGGTTATGTTGTTCCTGGAAAAGAAAATCTTGTGTGCCACCTAAAGAAATCTCTCTATGGATTGAAGCAGAGTCCACGATGTTGGAACAAGTCGTTCAAGGAATTCATGATATCCCAAGGATTTGAGCAAAGTGCTGCTGATCCGTGTGTCTTCATTCGAAAAGTCAATGATCAACTTGCTATAGTTGCTGTACACGTTGACGATCTCATACTATTAACCGAAACCGAGCAAGAAATGATCGACTTGAAGGCCAGTCTCGCAGCTCGTTTCAAGATGAAAGATATGGGTAAGCTTCATTACTGTCTTGGAGTAAACATTAAAACGATGGACGGTGTTTTGCAAATGAGCCAAGAGCAGTATATTCATCTTATCACTGCCAGATACATTTTATCACTGCCATTCTTGTCAGGAGTATCATACAAAGATAGACTTGTCAAAAGTGGTTTACTATCATTAACATACTAGCATGAATTCCTGGATATGGTCTACCTTTACAAAGCGTTAGTTATATCTAATGACCATAATATCCATGTAAAGACAACAGATCGGTTGACGAGAGAAAATGATGGAACAGCAAACATTATATTACAAGTTCCTAGAGTAAACACTTTAACATTTCAGAACAGTTATTACTGCAGATCACCCAGGACTTTTAACTATTTACCATCACACTTACGGCAGTCAAATCTCTCAATCAGTCAATTTAAATGCGGCCTATTTAAATATTACCAAAAACTTGTTGAAGAGGTCTACGACATTGATGTTCCACAAACGTTTAAAACAGTGCGTGTAAAGTGTCATTTGTGTCGTCCCTTGTCCAGTCTATCTGTCAAACTGTGTTGTCATTAGATGCTGTTAACCCAGTGGAAATATCACTTTGTTAGAGAGCATGTGAAATTTAAATTAAATTCCTTTTTTCGATCCACATGATTAGAATTGCTCAGGACCACATTAAATCCAACGTCTCAGTGATTAGCGATTTTGAAGCGATATATCCACTGTGTTAACCTATATTTCAGTATTGCATTAGCAGGTTACCCGTAAAGGAGCAACTAGCTCTGTGGGTTAAACCGGTCATGTGACAAAGATTGTAAAATAAAATATAATTCACAAGATATTGCACAAGTACAAATTACAAGATTGTAAACCTGTATCGACGCCGATGGATATGAATGTGAAGCTGGTGAAAGATGATGGTTACAGCAAAGCAGTAGATCCTGTTGAGTACCAATCGATGGTTGGAAGCTTCATTTATGCAGCTATAACTACTCGACCCGACATAGCTCACGCAGTTGGTACTTTAGCAAAATTTAACTCGTCCCCTAATGAAGCACATCTTACTGCTGTCAAACGTATATTTCGCTACCTGAAGGGAACAGTTAAACTGCATCTCCAGTACGAAGTAAGTGATAAAGATATGGAAGGATATTCCGACGCAGATTGGGCAGCAGATTCATATGATCGAAGATCTACTTCTGGCAACGTATTTGTAATGTCCAATGGTGCCGTTAGTTGGGCAAGCCAGAAGCAACCTACGGTAGCACTTTCAACAGCTGAAGCCGAATATATCGCCCTTTGCTTGGCAGCTCAAGAAAGTGTATGGTTACGACAACTAAGCAAGGATTTTCAAATAAATTGTTCGAGTCCAACCACTATTAACGAGGACAATCAAGGGAGAATCGCAATGTCAAAAAATCCTGTTTTACACAAGCGCACAAAGCATATAGATATTAAATTTCACTTTGTTCGAGAGAAAATTCAAGATAGAACAATCGAACTAAAGTATTGTCCTACACATAAAATGGTCGCGGATATTTTCACGAAGGCTTTACCGCGAGGACAGTTTGAAAATCTTCGAGCAAGACTTGGACTTATCATAGTACAGTAACATGCTGAGTGAGTGGGAGCGTTGGAAATAGATTTTATAGACACTCAAACATTACGTGTACTGCTTATATAAAGTACTGACTAGTCAATACGGACGCTAATACAGGGCGTATCAAAAAAGTAAGACAATTTTGAAATTGCTCTCAATTCCACAATTCTGTTCATGAAATGTAATTTTTGATATGTATGGATTGCTTGAGTTCTTAAATTATGGAAAATACAAAAAAAATTGAAAATAGTAAATTTTGCTATCCAGGTGGGTGGTCAACTTTTGCTCCCCTAAAAGTGGCTTGCGCGCGGAAATGACAACCGGTATTCTTCATTTGAGTTCATGTATGAAAAGTTCGCTATTTGTTGCATTTATGATAAAACTTCGGCAGGATTTTACCGAGTACAAATCCTCCGAAAAGCCTATGAAAACGTTACACTTTTCTCCGTTGGTGCTGTTCTTGCTTCATTATGAATTCATTTTTACTCCCATTGTGCTTTCGAGTTGTTTGCGCTGAAACGCATTTTCTCGTATAATACCTCGTACACTTTGAAATGGCGATGCCACAATTTACCCCGAAGCAGAGAGCTTTTATGGCATCAGAGTTCCTCCGTAGCAACAACATAAACTTGATTCGCCAAAGTTTCACGAAAGAATATCCAGATGTAAGATGCCCTTCACGTGCGAATACGTGAAGGGCATCGTACATCTGGATATTCGTTTGTGAAACTTTGGCTTTTCGGAGGATTTGTACTCGGTAAAATCCTGCCGAAATTTTATCATGAATGCAACAAATAGCGAACTTTTCATACATGAACTCAAATAAAGAATACCGTTCGTCATTTCCGTGCGCAAGCCACTTTTAGGGGAGCAAAAGTTGGCCACCCACCTGGATAGCAAAATTTACTATTTTCAATAATTTAAGAACTCAAGCAATCCATATATAGCAAAAATTACATTTCATGAACAGAATTGTGGAATTGAGAGCAATTTCAAAATTGTCTTTATACACCCTGTATTGCAGGCGCATGTATACGTTCACGTTTTTGTTCTGTCGTTTAAAAAACAAATTTATATTATTTCTGCTGTATTTTGGCCGGTATTTCTTCATAAAATCAACATCCTCCACTCATAGGTAGTGCTGTTGTTGAAAGTAAGCCATATGGAGAGGATCGCATACCTAGCAAGCTAGAGTGCATTGGCCATGTCCAAAACGAGTTAGAAGTAGGTTGCGACGACTCAAGAATTCTAATAAAGGTAGGAAACTTTCTGATGGAAAAGGCTTGTCCGATAAAGGTAGACTTGCTGATGGAAAAATTGATGTCCTGCAAAACTACTATGGATTGGCAATAAGTGAAAATTTGGACGATGTTAATGAAATGGTCGTCAATGCTATTCACACATCTCTTTTGCATGTTGCTTCCACAGATTGAAACCCACAGCATCATCTTTGCCCCAAAGAAAATGATAGTTGGTGTGGTTATCAAGTTGACAGTGAAACATATACACATAAGAATGACATTCCACAACCCATTGTTGATTTGATTGATCCTGTTTTTGAAGATCTTTCTAAGCCAGAGTTTCTGAATAAATGTACACACGGATTGACACAAAATACGAATGAATGTTTAAACGGGCAAATTGGAACAGATGTCCAAAAACTACTTATGTCGAGCAGGAAACAGTAGCTCTAGCCACATACTTAGCTGTACTTAAGTTCAATGATGGTAATATTTCATTCCCCAAAATCTTTGAGGATCTGGATATATCACCCGGTTTATTTACATGCAAGGGTGCTGACGACTGCGACAATGTAAGAATCAAGCTCTCGCCCAAAAAGAGCACAGATAAGGTAAAGATGAAGAGAAAAACGTTGAGACACCTCAGAAAGAAGTATATTGACAATGCTTAATGCGATGAAGTGTAACTTGTGAAGCAGGAGGCTTATAAGCCTTCATAAGGCACAAGAAACATAAAACACAACTTTGAATGGATTTTCTCAATTTCGCGATTAGACACAAGTCCGCAATCTTTGTGAAACTTTAATTTTGTAAATATTTATTGTATAAGGTTGAAAATTACTTACTTACTAATTACATAGTTACTAATTGTAAAACCATCTAATTCCTGACACTCTTCAAATTTTAATCCTTCTTATATTTAGCGAGTTATTCACAACTGACTGCCTAAAATAGCTGGCTAGAAATTGAAATAAGTCAAAAAATCAATTTTTTAAAGTTGTATGGAAAATTGAAGATTGTCAGGAACTAGCCTTGGTTCTAAGCTTCTTGAAAATATATTATTTATTAGATTCTGATAACTGGTTGTCAGTTATGATGTTTACGCTGCTAAGCAATTATGGGTTAATTAAGGTTTGCCATATTGGATAATTAGGCTAATTAACAACTTTGCGAAAAAAAAATTTACATTGGGTATTTTCTTCCACTCAAACCTTTCAGAAAATGATATTGAAAAAATTGGTATAGAGGGGTTGACTACCTTATAATAAATACATCGCTAACAATTACGGTCTCAAGCACTTCACAAAGCGGAACGTCTCGCGAATTTACATACACGCGATTATACAAACTCGAGCGAAACTTGGAACAAGCCTAGCCATTTCGTGCATGGCAAAGAGAAACTTTATACAGTATTTCTTGATCAAAACTTTTTAAAATGCTCAACAATACGGCTTTATGAATACATATGACACTTTGTAATCTAAAACTATAATTTGCGCAATCAGCAGAAGAACATGAAGTAAAATGTCTATGGTTTTAACCACTGGTAGGATTACTGTGTTTTCCTATCCCCGTTTTTGGCCTTTAAAACTACCAATCGAGGTGATCATTTTGATATCAAATACAACATACTTGGAGTGCTTGGAGTGCGTTTTATGCCCAAAACGGAGTTTGAAATCGCGCACGAAATTGCCGACGTGACCAAATATTTATGATGTGCAGTACTCACCAAAACTATTGGATGGATTAGAAATTCCATCTTTTAACGGCAGAGTAATCGTGTTTGGAGGTAGGTGCCGTTTGTGGTCTAAGGCTGCAACTAGCCTTGATGGCAAGAAGTATTGCCATAGCAGCTGCGCAGCCACAATGAGAGAAACAAGTAGTAATATTTGCAGCAAAAGGAGATAGTCATGACAATTCTGCCAAGGCATATCTCCGGCACCAGCACACTGACAAGTCAGTAAGAACGAAATACAATGTATAGTGGTCTATACATTCTATTTCATGTGAAATTAAAAATTATATAACATAAAATGAAGATAGAATCCTCTAGAATAAACATGGGTGGGTGGGTAGGTGGGTGGGTTTGGGTTGGTGGATGGATGGGAAAAAGGTATCGAAGCGCTAAACTTCCTGCAACTAGGCAAAGCATACAATGGTAGAATGAATACCCAGACCGAAGCACTGGTCACAAGGCGCAAAAAACCCACTTTGATCGATATAACGTCACGGACTCCCCTCAACAGATGTAACATGCATAATACATCCGCCGTTAACCTTGTTTAAATGTATTTAACCACATGAACAGATTGGGAATGGAGCGGACGTATCCTCACCCGTTCTACCTGTGGTGCTAAAACTGGTTTCCATCATGGGGGCCGGGCAAGATGAATCCACCTGATTGAACATTAAGTATCTATTGCAAATAGAATATTTAAAACAACAAATCGTTAAAATTTATGAATAGACTTACGCAATCTTCTCTCCAGCGGCTGTAGAATTATATATTGAGCACTTGAAAAGAGGACCTTCGAAATTCGCTGCTTCACATGCGGCTTTGTGAAACTGGAACTGAAGGATATTACTGATAAAATATCTATTAAGAAAACGAGAAAATAATTAACGGATTATTTTATTTCTAAAGAACTATTCTGGCTTTCTTCAAACTAACACAGATTGTACAATTTTTCATTGTTGTAACGGATATTTACAGTGCGTTGTTAGGATTTCTTTGTTGCAAATGTTTACGCTGTTGCTTCACCTGTTTGTGATTATCTGAACAACCGGAACTGTCATAGATAAGTATAAAACATTTTTGCGCAATTCTAAAAGTAAAGTCTGTGTCGTAGGATTTTTGGTTCATACTTCTTCTTCTGCTTACCATATATGGGAAATTTAAAATATTAATTAAATTAAAAGGAAAAAGGTCTCTACGGCTCTAACTTCATATACAATTGCAACATTAAAATCAGCAGGATGTTTGACTGCGTCAGTGGCGGGAAAAATTATGAATTCATGTTCCCGTATATTCTGTTGTTGAGTAATACATTGAAGCATTTTGATCTTACAAACCTGATGTAAGGTGTATCATCTGGGATATGAAATTTGGCACCAGGATCGAAGTCGTTCTCACTTCTCGGTACAGGTGGTTTAATACCTTGATATTTACTTCTCAATTCCCACCACTTTGAATTGTACTGTGTTTCTTTGATTTTACCATTGAATACATTCCACCGCCATTGGTCAATGAGATAGCCGAATGGTAGGAATGCTATTTTTCTCATTGCCATCTTCATCAGTGCATTAATATCTGCCTCTAAAATTTCATCAATATGTATAATTTTACCTAGGGTAGTTTTTTATTTATTTATTTATTTAGCTTTGCCAACCAGGGCAGGGTCACCACAACAGCATATGCCAATTACTGTGGGCCCTTTTTACCTAACCCACCCTGTCAACTTTCCCTGTGGGAGGAAACCGGAGTACCCGGGGAAAACCCACGGCTTTCGGCAGAGCGTTGACTTTTACTCTTTCCACATGGGGACTGGGTTCGAGTCGCACTGAGAAGGTACTTAGTGAGACTCAAACCTGCAGCCTCAGAGGTGAAAGGCATGTGCGCTAACGACTTGGCCACCGAAGCCCCTTAAAGTAACAAGGATGATCCATAGCAGGCAAGTGGTAAATATAGGGTTAGTATTAATTTATCTTTTTCATGTCTTGAAGCTTTTGAGTATTCTGTTTGGTTACTTTTTACTTAAATTAAAAGAGTTTTTTATCTCGGTATGTTGGGAGCTAGCTCTTTTTGATGCATTGTTCATTTTTCCTGATCCTTTTTCTCCTTTCATTTTCTTTATCGCTCTAATATGTATATAATTTGGCTTTCTTAAATAACACTTGCTTTATATAATTATAGCAGTTATTCGTCCCCTCATTTCTTCCATTAAAATTTCTTCCTTCTTCTTTTATGTGTTTTTTTTTCTCCAAAATTCATACTCTTATATGGAACGAACGTTTAGGCCAGGATTTTCTCTAGCTATAGGAATTCTCTGAGACTAAACTATACATCAATATCTCGCTTACTACGAAACAACTAGATGAATTCTTGAAGTTAAATTAAGATAAACTGAAATCTACATTGTAGCCTACCATCGTCACTTTTGTAGTCTTTTAACAATCCAAGTCTTTGTAAATGCGTGGGTGTATCAACTGAAAGTGACATCAAGTCTCCTACAGCCTCGTGGAATCCTGGATTGGCGCCAGCACGATAAACAATTGGCAAATCCCAGTATTGCAAAAAGTATTGTACGTGTCCAAGTTCGTGATGCAAAGTTACCAAATGGTTGTGCGTGATTTCGACGCATTGCTTGATTCTAGAAATAATTACACTGTCATAAACTCAGAAAACTCCAGTGAATCAATAACTGATAATAATATTATTAATGGGCAGCCCAACGGTTAGGCGTACGAAATATTTGACTAAAATATTCAAATTTGTATTAAAATGGACAGTTGTGTCTTTGTAGTATTTTCGTAGACGAAAACTCGACAAACCATCGAGGCACCGCAGGCTCAGTTTTCAAAATGGCGGTCATTCGTGAAGTGGGCGAAATGTTTCAAACAATTTCGTTAAAATTTTCAACGAATTGTACCTGTTCTCTATGGATTTTGCATTGTGTCCAGCTCTGGACTTTCTTGCTAGTTTAATTAATGCCTTTTTCTTAGTGCACGACTCTGATAATCAGAAATTTGGATCGTTGAATTCCCGTTAAATCGTGAATTATAATATACTGAATATAAACAAAACAAGTTCAAGGTAAAAGGTTAAAACTTACTGTCTACAAAACGTAGTATTAATAGATAAGTACGTACTATAATTTTTAAGTTTTGATAGAGGTAATGAGAACCATATTGGTGCCATATCAATAAAATTAGTTAAAACTGTAGTGTGAAATATGATACTTTATTATTTAAACATAAGTGTTATATAGAGGTTTCGGTCACTGAGAAAAATCGTATTTAAACACACGCAAAAAATACCATATTTTTACGTGTGAAAATATCATCTTTGCAAGCCAATCAAAAAGCGCGTAGGAAATATGTTTGACCAATCAGAAAACTTGTTGTGAAACGCAATGCCACACATGTTTTATAGTTTTTCAATTTTGTCTTTTTGGCTTACAAAAAGTTTTTTGCCAAAACATTTTTTAGCGACATGGCTAGAAGATCCATGAGTATTACAGTTTTTTATCCGTAGACAGTCGGACTCCTCATTGATAGTCGGACCATAGATATAGGAGATCTAGATTGCTAACGCATACCTAGCGCAGGCGGGGCCTACATGATAAATCCAAGATGGCGGTACAACAGGGCAAAAAGACTATAAATTCTATTACGAAAATCAGGATTTTTGCATTTTTTGCCGTCGCATTGTTTTGAAACTTATTCGGTCAAATTTTATGGTAAAGAGAAACTTACCGCGAAGATTTTGAGCATATAATATGATTGAATTGGATGAAAACTCGCAAAATTATCCAGCGATAAAAGTTCGTGTATAGTACTGATATAGTACTATACAAGTAACTTGTACAGTTTTGCTTTAATTTTTGCTCACTATTTGCATAAAAAGCAAATTATAACAGACCATAGATAATAGACCCTCATCCAGTGCTCTCATCAGTTTACTTCTCTAACAAGCAAGGAGGGTACATAACAGTTCATTTTTCATAATTATGAGGACAGAGCAGATGATGATGAGAGATGCAAGTATAAAACACCATTCACAAGGCTAGATGTTAACATAGCACAGTATTTCTGGCAATAAAACGCTGACCAACTGACCATTTCACACGAACTTTTATCGCTGGATAATTTTGCGATTTTTCATCCAATTTAATCATATATATGCTCAAAATCTTCGCGGTAAGTTTCTCTTTACCATAAAATTTGACCGAATAAGTTTCGAAACAATGCGACGGCAAAAAATGCAAAAATCCTGATTTTCGTAATAGAATCTATAGTCTTTTTGCCCTGTTGTACCGCCATCTTGGATTTATCATGTAGGCCCCGCCTGCGCTAGGTATGCGTTAGCCATCTAGATCTCCTATATCTATGAGTCGGACGCATCATTGACCCGCGCCCTTAAACAAAACATTCAGCGGATACTCTTCCTATATTAGATGCGCCTTCCCAGTGTGTCTTGCGCACGCAATTGGTGATTTCAAAATATTGTATTGCTTGGTTCAGATGTCAAAATCTAAGCAGGACACATTGTGGCTTCATATCTTGTGTGGTGTGACATCTGACATATTTTATTTTTTAATTAAGTTATATTCGCCATTCCCACTTGCTTTTCTTTGCTTTTGTAACTGTTTTTTGTAACTCTTTTCTTTGCCTTTGTAACTCTTTGTAAGTTTCATTGTTTTCGATTCTCAAAAAACAATGCAATATCAAGATAGTTACCTCAGAAAGTTTCTCTTGGCTGTAAGCAAAAAGGACGGTGATGAATTTGAGCCGACTACTCTTCGTGGTTTTTTGTCTTCAGTTGAACGATATCTCAAGAAACATCCACATAGTGAATCTGTTATAACAGGACATCATTTCGCCAGAACAAGAGACACTCTCAAGTCGAAACAGAAAGAACTTAAAACGCAAAGGAACTGAGGGAAATAAACCTCATGAAGCATCATCCCTAATCCAACAAGAGATTGACACTCTTTACTAAAAGGGTGCAATGGGCTTGAATAGCCCTCAGGCACTTGTTAACAGCATCTGGTTAAACAACTGTATGCATTTCGAGCTTCGCGGCTGCAAAGAACAGCGCGATTTAAAGTGGGGAGACATTACTCTCAAGACAGACTCTAGCGGTAAAGAATATCTTGAATACAGCACTGAAAAACAAACAAAGACAAGACCTGGAGGCAATCCTGTGAAAACCTTGAAGTTTCTCCCGAAAGAAACCCTCTTTACTTGTACAAGATTTTCAAGGCGAAACGGCACGAAAAGACATTAAGCATTGATTCTCCATTCTACCTATCAGTTAACCACACCAGTGCCAGCAAATTAGCGTTGCCGGAAACTAAATGGTTTAAACCCCAACCAATGGGAGTAAACAGACTCAATTCGTTGATGAAGGATTGTGCAGAGATGGCGGAAATTGGTCTTGACAAACGCATTACTAATCACAGTGCTCGAAAGACACTCATGGTACAAATACTCCAAGACAAAAACGTTCCGCCAACTGAAATAATTCAGGTTACAGGCCACAAGAACTTGCAGTCTGTAAATAACTATAACACCCTAAGAGAGAAAAGAGCAAGAAGATATTTCTACCATTTTGTCCTCAAGCTCGTCACACACAGCAAATTTTGCAGAACATTCGTCAGCAAACTTGAAACAAGTTGTGACCCTTGAAATGGAAGCCATTCAACGTAGGACGAAACTTCTGCCGTCTACTTCGTCCAAAACGCTGTTTCACGGCAGTTACATAATTGGAGGAACATTCAATGTGCATATTGTCTCCAATTATTCAGCGGAGTCCCACACAACGGTCTCACAGAGTCCAAAAAGCAAAAGGTTTCGTCGTCTTCTTCCTTTGAAAAGTAGCGACAGCAGTCAAGGTGACAATCAGAACAATTGGCTGCGAATCTAAGTATGTTTGCTACGACTTTATGATTCTTTATACTTCACAATTTCCGTTTTGATTTACTAGTTTTATATACGTACATTTGTGCACTTTGATATGCTTTTAAAGAGACATTGACGGCATTTTTAACTGAACATTGTTATTTGAAATGTGTCACTATTTACATATTTGTTTTGAGTTTCAGTATAGGAACTGTCGTTTGTTTATAATAATAATTTGTTTATAAAATAAACAGCATTTACGGTCAGGCGTGAGCAATATTCTCTTCAAAACGAGAAATAAATTCCACATTTCCAAGCAACCATGTAATATTCTCTATATAATGGCCTCATGTTTTGGTCACAATCCATCAAATTTATGCCATGTGTGATAAAATAAGGCCTGGTTCAAACGTCGAATTTTGCGTGTGTCGAATACAATTCGCATTTCATTCGAGCGATTTTGATTCAAACGTCGCATTTTGCATGCATTTAATTCGAAATTGTAAGTGTTGTCGAGTGTAGACACGCCCCTTTGATAGTTTTAATTAATAGATTGACATTTCTTTTTTAACCTAGCTGTGGTTTAACGTAAAAAACAAGAGCGAAGTTTCGCTCAAAAATAAACACAGTATGTCAGTAGGACCATTTATACGACTATACCAGCGAAATAAGACGTGGCTCGTCTTATTTAAAGCACGAAAAAATACTATGTAGTCCTGTATAAATGTTTTTGTTCACGAGTTTATTTTCGCTTGTATATAGACGATCACATCAGGCTATTGACTATTTTTCACACAAACACCCAAAAATCATGGAATTATTACCATTCTATGTCCTACATGCGAAATTTGATCCATTAACACTACATGCCGTCCTTCTTTTACCTCGTTCCAAACTTTTTTCGCGAGCCCCACCCTAGCAGAATTGAATTCGACACATGCAAAATGCGACGTCTGAAACAGGTCGCATTTAGCTTGCACTTAGCTCACATTATGCGACCGGTCGGGTCGAATTTAAAGTTAAGGTCGACCGCAATTAAAAACGTCGCATTTAATCGTTTCAGACGTCGGATTTTGCATGCACATAATTCAAACAATTGAATTCGACACATGCAAAATGCGACATTTGAAACAGGCCTAAGTAAAATTCTTGTATAAATGTGAACGCCGATAATACGTGAAAAGGTGTAGCTAGTCTATAGAACGTAAAAGTTTAAATTTTGATATGTGTGGTCTGTAGAACGTGTGTGTTTTGAAAAATCATAACGTGGGGCATATCAAAATGCGGCCAGACATTTTAGAGAACGAACAAAATTTCTTTGGTAGGGATGCAACTACCTGAAAAATATAAGGAGAATCTCGAAGTTTCGGGCGAAGGCCCTTCGTCTGGAATGTATGGAGGCGTGTAGAAATATACTAAAGAAAAGAAGGAAATGTTTATGTGTGTATAATCAGAGTTCAAAACCTGTTCAAATTTCCTCCGGGTAAACTTTAAAGTTTTCAAACCTTCCTTAAAATAAATTGAATAAATACTAAAATATGGCTTCATCAAATAGCAATATACTAGAGTATATAAACTTAACTGATTCTGAAAGCATAAAGTTTGAAAGAGACGTGTCGTTAAATGCAGTACATGATTTTAATATATAATTTGCCGTAATAGATTTATACTTTGGACAAATTGGACAGTCCTTACCTACTATATCTACATCCTATACATATGATGCATGATTTGGTCACAACCTTCCTGTCGGTATCAACTGAAGTTGTTGATTTTATGCCTGTACACACATTATATAGAGGTCAGCAGTAAAACCATGGCAACAACATTCCAGAGGTGGTATTTGATTTTGATGTTTCTGTACTTGTGGTTTTGAAACGCATTTGAGAGTGTTTATGCACCTATCAATGTTTTCCCCCTGAGAGGGGGGTGCGGGCAACCCAGGGACATTTTTAAAATTTTGTAGTCAAAATCCCCACTGTCGGGCAAGGAACGGCTGTCAAAATTCCCCACTATATTCCTAAGATAACAAGGCACTCGTATGTTTTCCAATGCGAACATACAATCTATACTAGTTTAAACTTGGTAAAAATTGAGACACTGTGTATAAAATACCTTTTTCGATGAAACTTGATCTTGCTTCTCCGCCATACTTGTTACCAGTCCTTTTAGTGGTCAAAACCGAGCAAACTTTCAAGATGGCGGATGTCAAAATTTCCCGACTCTGGGAGTTGATGCATAGGTCAAATTCCCCTCGCTTGGGCTTCATAGTGTGGTCAAAGTCACCTGGGTCGCTCGCAACCCCCCCCCCCCCCCTCAGGGAGAAAACAATGATAGGTGCATTAGGTCTTTAGACGTGTGACCCAATCGCCCAATTACACAGTCAGCGAGGCAGCGAATGCTGTCACTTGTTTCCGAAGCAAAGTGCTAAATTTAAACCATGTAGTATAGTGCCCTGCATGGCGGTTTATAATCAATGGCAATGTTTAGAATGGTTGAAAATCAATGGCAATGGCAATATAATCTCTATAACAGACGCTACAAATCCCGCCATATACTTATGGTTATCTTATAGTTTGTGGGAATTGACGGTGTAGGTATCAGGTATGTAAACAATTATTTCGATTATAGGATCTCGATATATTTTGTCGATCTGTATTATAGGTAATATATCACAATAATACCACCATATTAATAGTACCACCACAACTTGTCAGCCTCAACTGC
Organism: Paramuricea clavata; assembly: GCA_902702795.2. Lineage (NCBI taxonomy): Eukaryota > Metazoa > Cnidaria > Anthozoa > Malacalcyonacea > Plexauridae > Paramuricea > Paramuricea clavata. The sequence goes on from CACRXK020009367.1 coordinate 17,629, forward strand.
CTATTCAACTATGATTTATTTGTTTCACTTTTTCGGTGTTAGCGACTGTTGACCACTAAACCTTCCTCACTGACCTCGCCTATGGTGGTAAACCTTCCTCACGGGTAATGCCCGCATGCCCGCAGCTTTTTTGCAACTCTGTGTATAATTTATATATATATATATATATATATATATATATATATATATATATATATATATATATATATATATATATATATATATACCCGTACGGGGCGTTTATATTAGTCCTAGGCTTCGTGGACTCATCAGAGCGTAAGATTATCGAGCTTCTCGCTATTTCTTTGTTTCGAGAAACTGATAATTTTACCTCTAGCAACCAAATTTATATTTTGCGAAATTCTGGTTTGCATGCAACTGAATATCCTTTACAACATAATCTACAAGCGGTTACGGGATATATAGGTTGCAATCCTGCATTCCTGCTTTATCGTGCGATGAAGCAAATTGCAAACGCCCAAGCGGACGTCTGTTCATAATCATTTTGTTTCTGTTTGGTTCACTTGTGCACATTAGTCATTCTTCTCGGGGGGGGGGGGTTAAATTATTCATAATATAGTTAGTATGAATTAGCGCTACTGCACATTCAAAAGTCTGAGTTGCTGCATGTGAACCATGTTTTTAGGGAATTGATTAATTATGTGGTTTGGGCTCACTTTTATTGGGCCCAAACCACATTTTGTGTATTTTGCCAACCGAGGTCAGTGTGAACGCCTGAGCAGGCAACCTCGTTCCCAGGGCTTTTCCCTTTTTGTCACTGGGAAGGCGGGAAAAGACCCTGGCACCGGCCGGTCTTCTATGGATTCTGATTGGTCAATGACAAGTATATCATTATGCAAATAATGCAATCTCGGATTAATTTATTCAAACTTTGGGATAAATTAACATTTTCACGCAAGGAGTGTCCATTATTAATACTTTGTCCGTCTAAGAAATATTTTCGGCAAAATCTGTGGCAAAATGGTTAAATTCGATAAGATTTATACACAATTTATCGAAGGTTAGTATTATTGTTTGTTTTAAACTGTGAGAGAAGATTAATTGTCTACTAGAACACACCTCTAAGGCTCTGGCCGAGTATTTATGGCAAAAATGATGTGCCTTCATTGGCTTCGTATAGCGTTAATTTTATATTTTAGTTACCACTAGAAATGCGACTATATTTTGTTATATATATGCAACTGTGTTTACAACTTTTGAATAATATGTGATTTGGTTTTGTTTCAGATACAATTACATGTTGCTTCATTTTACCATAAATTGTGTTAAAAAAGTGATTTGCTCATTTGGCTGATGTTACAGTTTTCTGATGTGTTTTGTTTGGATGATATTAGAACAATTTCAATATGAAAGTGCAGGTGTCTTTAGACATGAGCCATAATGTATATATCAAAATACTGATAAAATCCGTTTCCAGCTTGATTGTATTTGCATTGTTGCAGAAAAAGTTGTGCAATGATGGGCTTATATGTCACATACTCGTATGCAATTTCATGTGCCTGCATGTACTTTGATGCCTCGAGGGATGCTTCGAATGTGTAATAAAGGGCTGTTCGCAGGAGTTGGGCTGTCTGGCCTTAATTTGCATTGTTTTTGATAT